>JANBRK010000057.1:0-43774 GCA_027577815.1 Coemansia sp. RSA 485 | reverse complement strand
AACCGCATGACTGAGGCACGGCGCATGCTTGAGCAGATTCTTTCAGAGGCTGGCCAGGGCACGCCGGTAAGGAAACCCGGATCCAAGCCGCAGCAGCAGCCGCAGCAGCCCGAAAAACCAGCGTCGCCTGCGAGTGCTCCAAGCTCTCTACCGCCTGGCGCAAAGATGGGAACTGTCACTATGGACTCGGTACTTTCGACACCCACTCGCTTGACTGAATTTGCATCTGAACTTGAGCGCAAACTTGGCGGCAGAAAGGCTGCAGACGCCAGTCAGGCTGCTGCTGCTGCTGCCACTTCTGAGCTGCCACAGCCAGTTGTGCAGACACTGGAATCTGGCGATTCTGAAGCAGCAGGCACGCCAGGCGATAGCCAGTCCTCTGGTCAGGAGCCGCATGCGTCTGTGTCAGAATCGGGATCGACTCCAGCTCCTCCGCCTCCGGCACCGCTCCTCCCGCCAATGTCGGGCGGCTCTTCACCAGCGCCACCGCCTCCCGCGCCTCTGCTACCGCCAATGCCTGGCAGCGATGCCTTGCAAGCCGAGGGAACATCAGAACCAGCACCTGCGCCGCCTGCACCGATTCTGCCAGGATCCGATTCTGGCAATGCGTCGCCAGCCCCGCCTCCGCCAGCCCCGCTGCTGCCAGCAATGCTTGGCGGTCTGCCCATGGCAAACAACCGTCCCAGCGCAGCAGCTCTTGCGTCTGTGCAGCTGCGGTCTACCAAGGATCCAGACGGCTCAAAGCAGACCACCACCACAGCACCACCGCCTCCGCCTCCAGCTCTGGGGGCTTCAGGGCCAGGAGCAGCGTCAGCGCCACCACCGCCCCTTCTGCCTGGCATGGCAGCCCGTCCGCCGCCGCCATCTCTTGGCCCAGCGCTTCTTGGACCACTGCGGCGCAAGGAGCTACAATACGTGCCAAAGGTCAAGCTAAAGGCTTTACAATGGGACAAGCTGAACGACCAGCACGTGGAAAGCTCTTTATGGTCCAAGCTGGAGGACCGTGCGGGCGTCAAGGAAAAGGAGGTTTTGGATATGCTGCATTCCACGGGTGCTTTTGATACTTTGGAGAAGATGTTTGCGGCCAAGCAGGCGGTTGATATCATGGCGTTGCGGGAGAAGCGGCGCAAGGAGCGTGAGCTGAAAGAGCAGGCCGAAATATCGGTGCTGGATTCCAAGCGCTCGTACGATGTCAATATTATGCTTGGAATGATGAAGAAATACTCGTTCCGCGATATTCGTCGAGCGCTTCTGCGGATGGACACCACGACGATAACGGAGAATTTCCTGAAGCAGCTGCTTACTTTTGTGCCCACGCCCGAGGAACGCGGCCTGTTGTCTGCGTACCAGGGACGACCTGATCGCAAGCGACTGGCGCGTCCTGAAAGGTTCTTCCTGGAGACCATGAAGATCTGGCATTATGAGCAAAGGTTGCGGGTCACTGTGACCTGGGCGTCGTGGCCAGAAGCCTTCCGTGACATGCAGCAGGACATTGCGTCTGTAATGACAGCTGCTCATGCTGTGGCTACAAGCAGGCATTTCCCGCAGGTGCTCGAGGTGGTTCTGTCCATTGGTAACTTTATGAATGGGTCTGGGTTCCGTGGCGGTGCGTTTGGATTTAAGATTGCGTCGCTTAATCGGCTTATGGACACAAAAGCAGACGACAACAAAACCACGCTTCTTCATTTTGTCGCATCGACGGTTGAGGAAAACTTCCCTCTTGTGCTGGAGTTTTTGGAAGAGCTCAAGCCTGTGGACTCCGGTTGCCGTGTGTCGCATGCTGAGATGAAGGCCGAGTTAAGCGACATGCGTGTTAGGCTGACTGAGGCTAAGCGCGAGCTTGAGCTGCTTCGTGAGCAGAGAGAGAAGGAGCTGAAGGAAGCCGCGATGGAGAATGAAAACATCAGTAGCGGTGAAGCCGGCTCAGATCAGGAAGAGTCTGCGATGACCAAGGGCAAGGATGCGGAAGGCGATTCTGGAAGCGAGTCGTCTAGCAGCAACCCTGGCAAAACAAGCACTTCTACGTCTGCGTCTGACCCACAGGATCGCTTCCTGCTTACCATTAGACGGTTTGTGCTTGAAGCCACCGAGCAGTATGAATCGCTGACTTCGCAGTTTGCAGCAATGGAAGAGGCCTATACCAATTCTGTATTGCTCTATGGCGAGGATCCGCAGACTATGGCGCCTGAGGAGTTCTTTGGTATTTTCAAGACGTTTACGGCGTCGTTTAACCAGGTCACCCGGGACAACCATCGGGAACGCGAGCGTAAGCGTGCTGCAGAAAAACGGCGCAAGCAGATCGAGGCGCAGATCGAGCAGAAGCGGATGGCCAAGCAGAACAGAGCCAACCGTTTGGCCACGGGTGCATCGAGAGTACGCGATCAGCTCAACAGTCCATCACAAGAACCCAGTACCATGTCTATGGACGACGATATTAATGGAGGAGCGCCCGGAGGACCTTCTGCCGGTTCCGTGGGTGGAGAAAACGGAGCCGTCGATGATCTACTTAAATCGCTTATGGCGGGTACCGATCTCGAACGAGTCGAAGCCACCAAACGTCGTCGTCGTCGTGAGCTGATGAGTATTCGACGTCGGAGCAGTGTTCGACGTAGTGTTCATCGTACGAGCATTTCGATCAAGGCGTTGCAGATGCTGAGAGATATTAAGGAAGATGAGGAAGGCAATGGGTATGAAGGAATCGAGGATTACCAACAGCAGGCGGCTGTGCCGCCTTTGCCGTCGTCGGCTAGTAGGAGGTCGGTTGTACGTAGGCAGCAGAATAACACCGGCGGGGCTGAGTGGATGGAGGCTATTTCGGAAGACGAGGATGCTGCTAATAATGAGATGGAGCTGATGGCGAGTCGTCGAGCTGCGCGGCGTCGGCAGCTGCTAGATGACTGAGTTGGTCGGGGGGGGGGGGGGGTTTCCAGGCTTAATAAATTCTTTTAACCGATTTGCATTGGCTTGTTGAATTATCCAGGTTTTCCATTTGCTTCCTTGAAGCATATAACACATGTAACCCAATCGTGACGAAACTATAAACATCTTTTCTTTTTACCTTGTTCTTGGCGTTTCTTTAGCTTTTTCTTTGAGAAATAAAAAGACAGCGTCCACATTTATTGCACACCAATTTTTTCTCAACCCCTTTTAGTTGTCTTACTGAATAAACAAAAAAAAAGGAAATTATACATGGACATTTCTCATCCTCCTTTATATAAAGGATTCCACGATTGCTTTTTTATTTCCAGTTTGTCACTTTGTATTCTTTGCTTGTTTGAAACAAAAAATACACGAGGGTTTTTTTCACACCCCCTTTTTTTCTAGCTGGTTGACTTGGACAGTGCAGCAAAAAAAAACAGTGGAAAAGAAATATTTTTCCCTTTTAATTCATTTGTTCGCTTTTATACTTTGCAATATAAAAAAGCTGCTTTTAACAAGTTTACCTTATTTTGCTTTATATAATAAAACTTTGCCTACTATTTTGTACTAGGAGAAGAAGAGAGGTATTTTTTTTGTGAACAAGCAAGGTTTCTTTTCTATTTCCTGCCAAGTTTATATTTTTTTCGATAATTTATTATTTTCTTTCATTTTTATTATACTACTACAACTACTAATTCTCAAAGTTTTGCTTGTTTATTTGTCTAGTTTCAAATTTTTTAAAAGCTATGCATGTTTTAACATCATTGAGTAAAGTCGCTTTGGCATTGGCTTCGCTGACCCTTTTTTCATTCAGCTCTGCTTTGCCATTTGAATCCCATGACAAAAGAGCAGTTGCACGTATAGCAGGAGGTAATGTAGCACCAGAAGATGATTTCGGGTATATTGCATACATAAGAGTAACAAACAGCACTTATGACGGACTTACATGTACTGGAAGTCTAATAGCACCCAATGTGGTGCTTACAGCTGCTCATTGTCTTTTTGTCAACGACGAAACAGCATATATACCTGAAAACTTTGGTGTCAAGTTTACTCACAAGACACCAACCACTGCAGAAATGCAAAGTGCATATAAGGCTACGCGAATTATCCCTTATCCTAATTTTAGACTGAGCACTATGAATAATGATATTGGGTTGATTATCCTGGAGAAAGATGTACCAAGTAGTGTTGCTATGCCTGTAAAGTTGTTTGCTGGGGATAGTGATTATGATACTCCTGTGACAGCTGCTGGGTTTGGTATTACTGACCCCGAAAACGATAGTTCTGTTCCGAAGGAACTGATGGAGGTTGACCTTCATTTGGGTAAAGATGATTATTGCAAGAAAAAATATGCACTTTATCAGAATAAATACCTTGTTTGTACTGATGGAACTGCTGGTATTGATACTTGTCTTGGTGACAGTGGTGGTCCACTTTCTACTCCGTTTGAAAATGAGGATGACAGCGGTTCTGCTATACTTGGTGTCACTAGCTTTGCTCCTTCTTCGACTGACAATCCCAAGGGGGCTTGTGCTCAGGCAGGTGGTTCTGGATACTACACACGTGTATCCACTTATATCAGCTGGATAGCGTCATCTTGCAACCTAGACATAAAGAGCATTTCGGTAAACAATTCAACTGTTACCAACAAGGCCGATGCTGAAAACAAGCAAAGTCAGGATGAAAATGACAATAATAAGACTAGCAAAGATGGTGAAGAGGAACAAGGAAATTTAGAAGATGATAATGAGAGCAACAAGGATAATAAAAATAGCACTGATAATAATAGTGATGAGGAACCTCATACTTCTACGGTTTTTGTTGACCCGTCTACCACTCATATTGTCACTATGACTTCAGAGCATTCGTCGTCGTCGGATGATAGTGCTGCTAGCAGTTTGTACAGTAACAGTGTTATTATGCGTAGTGTTGCTTGTGCATTTGTTGCTGTTCTGGTGGCCACTGCTATCTAGTTTAATTTCTTATTAATAACCCTAATGGTGCTTGTTTTGTTTTGTTCTATTTTTATTAAAAACCCCTGGATTATCTCGAAAAACAATATTATTAATAAAAAAATATATATACCCAAACTGTCATGTAATTTGTTATTTCCTTAGTTTGCCAATACATAAAAAGTTGGCCCGGTTTTTTTAATGCTGGCTTTCTCTTCCTTCCTAGACACTCAGTTTTTTTTTTTTTTTTTTTTTTTTCAATCATTAAACACACTGATGCGAAAAAAAGGAAGGTGTTCTGGATTGTTACAAACAAGCACACATATTCTTTATACCAATTTCTTTGAAATAAAGGAAATGAGCTGAAGCAAGCGTAAAGCAAAGTCTCTCTTTGAAACTGCTTATTTTTCTTTTAGGTTTTTTCTTCTCTAAACGTGTTTAAAAAACAAAAGAAAAAAATTTTAAACATGCTTTAAACCTTCACCTTCTTTTACTTCACTTGTTTAAATTATAAAAAAAACTGAAAACTTCATTCAATTCTTTTTTCCTTTTTTTTTCCTGATAAATTTGTTCTATTCTCTACTTTTTTTTGCATTTATTATTTTGACAAATAATATATTTTTTATTAGCGGTTATGTCTATTATCGGGTTTTGTCGCCAACTATCTGTATTTGGATTAGTGGCATTGTTTGCACAGCTGTCAACTGCAGAGTCCACTCATGCCACTGCTAGCTTGTCGCGTCGTATTGTTGGTGGCAGCACCATCGGTACAAGTGGGTTTGACTTTATCATTGGATTTGTGCCCAAGACACCCAGACCAAGCGTCAAAGGATGTACTGGTGTGCTGATTGCACCAAAGTTTGTGCTTACAACCCAGGCGTGTATCGACGATGGCTCTGGCAATGACAACAGCAGCGGCAAACTAGTACTGGCGGTTGGAACCACTGATGGAAGCACTGGCAAGAAAAAGTTCCGCAACTTTACTGTGGTCAAGACTTACAGCGACACAACATTCCCTCCTGTGGGTTACTACAACCATATTGCTTTGATGGAGTTGGATAAAGAGGTTCCGGAATCCGTGGCCAGGCCTGTTAAGATATTTGCAAGCGACCAGACTAACGATATTCCAGCGGTGCTTGTTGGATATGCGGCTAATAGCACACAGACTAGCGCTATATCACTGACTGATATGCGCCAGTGGGCTGTCAGCCTGGACAGCCCCGAGTACTGCCAGGATGCTCTTGACAATATCAACGGCAAAACAGAACTGTGTTCTAGAACCACTGCTGGTCTAAACACGTGTGCTGTGGACTATGGAACACCGTTGCTGACAAAGTATGAAATACCTATTCTTTCTAGTGAGTCGGATGGGAAGGCTACAGGCACACAGACCGGCTATGCTCTGCTGGGTCTGACTACCTTTGCTTATCACAATGCTGATTATCTGATGAGCTGCGTATATGGCAGCCAGATTGGGTTCTACACCTGGATATATCCCTTTATCCAGGACATTGCATCTGCAACTGGAATCGACAAGTCAGAGCTGATTGTCAGTAACCTTACCACTACACAAGGGACTTTGTCGTCATCGTCATCATCGTCTAGCGCAAATTCTTCTACCAGTTCTTCATCAGAGGAGGATGAAGCGTCTACGTCGTCTGAAGAGACCAGCTCTGATGATGTTGATGAGGACGAGGGCAATGGGGTTGGCCTTGGTGAGAACGATGATACTAATGGATGGTCTGTTGACCAGAATGGGCCTATCTCCCCAATGGTGTTTGAACCCAAAAAGAGTGCGGCTGTTAAAGCATATGGCGTCTTCGATCCAAAGGCTATTGCTGCGCTTTCGGTAGCTGCTATTGCCGCGCTAGCTGGCTTTATCTAGTTTTTTTTTTTATAAATACAAATGCTGGTTGAATAAAATATACACGGTTTTACCCTTCCTGTGTGTGCGGGATTTAATGAAAACGAGGGCATATCGAATTCGATCAAGAATGGACGGCTCGCGGCTCGCGGCTCGCGGTTTATTAAATTGACTGACCGTGCGAGCCGCAAGCCAAAAATCGACTTCTTAAACTCGGGTTCTAAATGCAATTAGAAGCGATTTTTTCACGCCCAAGAGTGTACACTATTTTTTTGCGTGCATTGGAGGCTAAAGAGTATGGCGTGTTAATTAGAGATTACGAGTTTTCTTCCTTTTTCGCTACCAACAAACATAAAATATCTTTATATTTTTATAACTTGCTGGGAATCCCTAAATAGTCAACATGGTACGGATACGAATCCATTGGAGTACAGGACATATGCGGTTTGCGGAAGGAATGGCAGAAGGAGCAAAGGAATGAAGGGGATAGATTCGGTCGATAATCAAAAAAAAAAAAGTTCAGACAGACAATGGATACGCAACGATATGCAGCAGTGAGAAGCAGTGGTGTGCGAATCCATCAGAGACAATGTGCTTTACGGGGCAGGGCAGAGCGTTTTTTTTGCGTTTTTTGAAATTTCATCCAATTCGGAATGGTTGGGCAGAACTCAAAAATGGCAGAATCCGAGATTGGCTGGACACGCGGCGAAACAAGTGTTTGCTTGTTTTTCTCGTATGGCTTGGCTGTTTCTTGCGTTTGCGCCTGTGTTGCTGCAATTCAGGGCATGGGCCAGTTTTGTTAGACAGAGAGTGCTTTGTCAATGAGAGCTGGTCTTTGCTTGGAATTGACCGACTATTGCTTTGCTTTACTGAAGAGCAGAACGCATAACACCAATCATATATGTGCTCTGTCCAGCAACAGTTGTTGAGGGGAGAGGTAGCTGTAGGCCTAGTGTTCCCATGATTGCGCGGTCAATTCAAACTCTGATTTCCCTCAGCCAGAGATTGGACCTATTGCTGAGCGATTTTCTCGGATGCTCTCCACCCGTAACTACAGACATTATATATGAGTTCAGAGTTTTTTTTTGGATGGCTATCGATATCAGCAGTCGACATATGCGTCGTATGGAGGACGAGCACATACGGACAGTAGCAGCAGCAGCAGCAGCAGCAGCAGCAATGGTTTAGCTGGTTAATTCCATTGCAATTTTTTTTGCTATTGGGATACGAGCCAGACTGATCTGTTGATTATATGAACCACCCGCACAAGAGATACAACGAGATTCCTATCCCATTCCATTCCATTCTTTCTTCAGCAATTCCTTACCCTGTTTGTTTGCAACAGGGCTGTCTTTGAATGAGCAGATCGTTAGAACCGGTCTGACTGGCTTGTGACGCTTTTCTGCATATTTTTATCTGTTGCACTTTTTTTTTGCTAATCTACAGTCTATCCTTTTGTTGTCTTTGAGAACTATAGCCCAAGCAGATCCAGGATATCAAGAACTTCCTTGAGATTACCCGCCGCAAGGACGCCGCCGGTGTTCGCGTCAAGAAGAACGGCAAGATCGTCAAGTTCAAGGTCCGTTGCTCGCGTTACCTGTACACCCTGACTGTTGCTGATGTCCAGAAGGCCAAGAAGCTGCGTCAGTCCCTGCCCCCGGGTCTGAACGTCGAGGACATTGACAAGAAGTCCAAGAAGTAAATCAAGCTCATTTTTTGGTTTTTTTGTAGCAAATAAAAAAATGGTATTTCGGTTGTCCCTTACAGGCATAGCTTGGAATGGTGTTTGACTGTTGGCAAATACACCGGTGATTGCGCCGATCGGCATGCCGATGTTTGCTGATCAAGCTACTAGATCCGATCATTGTATCTCGGTTGCTTTACGCAGCACCGATCGCATGCACTGAATGCTATGGCTCTGTAGCATCTATGCTCTTTTCTCGCTAAAGGCAAATGTAAATATTGAGTGTTTAGTTTTATTAGTCTTTTGAGCATGCTTTTTATGTTTTGTCTCTAGAAAGTCATTAAGCCGACGCGCTTTTTGCGGTTCGGGAACACGACCATGCCGCTGAGGAACAGGCCGGCGGCGATGCTAAGGCTGGTGGAGAACATGTCGAACAAAAAGTCGCCGGACGAAGTTCTGCTGGAGGTGATGAAGGCCAGGACGGTGCGCAGACCTAGGGATCCGGGAACCAGGAGCTGGATGCCGCCGAGGATGGGCTCGATGGCGGACCTGTGGTTAGCAAAGGCGGCCAGGATGTTTGCATAGAGACCCATGGCGAAGGCGGCGATGGCAGGAGCAAGCGGGGCGAGGGCTTCGCTGAGACCGGAGAAATACGAGGTGGTGAAGGCCAAGCAGCCAGAGATCAGCATCAGCGGCCACTGGCGCCAGTGGGCAGAGATGCTGACGCTGAATGCCAGGCTGAGAGCGGGCAGCAGCAGGAACCACCAGAACTTGTTCAGGCCCGAGTCGCAGCTGCCCATACCGGTGGTCGAGTCCATCTGGTCCTGCAACAGATCGACCATGGTGGACATGCCGCGCACGCGGGTGCCCAGGGTGGCGCCGACCGAGATGCCGTAGCCCAGGATGAAGCAGCGCGCCATGGCAAAGACAAAGCGCACCGTGCCGGTGATCATGTTGCGCGACACCATCTCGATGATCGACGTGGTCAGGGCGAGACCGGGCAGCAGCATGGCGACGCCGGCGAACGACACGGTGGCGAAGCAGATGTGGTCCTGCAGCAGCGCGGCGATGAAGCTGACGATGAACGCCGACGACACCTCGAACAGGTTGGCGTAGTTGGCAAAGCGGCCGGCCAGCAGCTGCAGAAAGCCGACGATCAGGCCCAGCATGGCGCTGACACCGGCGTCGCGCCAGCTGCCGTTCCAGAACAGCGGGCAGATAAAGAACGAGCTGATCGCGTAATCCAGCAGCATCACCCACCAGGGGTAGATCGGCGGCGTGGCCAGGATTTTCTCGAGCTTCTTGACGCCCAGGCCCACCTGCGTGCGACCCTTCAGCACGCGCCGGATGACGCGGTTGGTGCGCTCCAGCCGGTGCATGTCGTAGCCGGCGTTCATGCGCACGACGTACGTGTCCGACGTGCGCGTGTCCTCGTCGCCGAACGTGATCAGGATGATGCCCGGCAGCACGGCGAACGTCGCTTGGATGTCGAGGTTCAGCGCAATCGCGATCAGGTTGGCCTCCAGCCGGTGCAGCGGCGCGCCGAACGCCATCAGCGCGCGGCTGCAGATCAGCAGAAAGTTCTGGCGGTTAAAGATGTCGGCCAGCTGCGACAGGATCTTTTGTTTCTCGGCCTCGAACGCCAGCATCGTGCTGTCGGTGCTCATCATCGAGACGCGCGACCCGGCGCCGCCAAGTGCTGTGCTGCCGCCAATGCTGCCTCCGGTCAGCATGCCGCTGGACGCCAGGATGTCGTCCCACCCGGGCGTCACCGCCGGCGACACCACCGGTGACTGCGCGGCGCTGCGCGGCGGCGACGGCGTCGGAGTGGTTGCCGGCGAGCTGGCAGCGGTGTCGACGTCGCCCGCGTGCCTGGACCGGCGCTTTCTGACGTCGGCGCCGATGGACTCTGCCATCTGCACCATGGACTCGGGCTTTGGCATCTGGCGGAAGCTGTGCAGCACAAACGAGTGTTTGGCCGGGTCCTGCTCGTTGTCGCTGGCCGCGGCGCTGGGCGGGCCCGACGGCGAGCCAGGTGCCGAGCGGTTGTATCCGTGCACTATTTTCTTCATGTCCTGCAGCCGGTCCAGCGTGCGCCATTTGCCCTTGTCGTCCTTGGCCCGGCTGCTGCGCTGCTCGTCGCGTCGCCTGCGCTCCTGGTCTTCTTTGCGCCGCTTCTGCTCGCGCTGCCGCAGCTCCTGCATGCGCTTGTCGCGCTTTTCCTGGTGCTCGGCCATGCGGCTCTGCAGCTTGGACAGGTTGGAGTAGACGCCGCGCAGCGACGTGGGCGACGCGCTGATGCCCATCGGCGGGAACAGCTGCTGCTGCTGGCGGCTGCCTGGGGGCGGCACGGGTCTGCCCAGCCCGGCCTCGAGATCAGCCGGCGTCACGTCGGTGTGCGGCGACGGCTGGGCTCCGCCTGCGCGTCGCTGGCCCTGTGCCGTCGATGTGCCGATGGTGCCGAGCACCGACTCGACGATGTTCTTGGCCGCCTCGTGGCCGCTCATGTTGACGTGGATGACGCCGGGGTTCTGCGCCGACGGGTTGACCGGGTAAAAGTCCGGCCGGTTGGTGATTTCGGCGTTGTTTGCCGCAATGTTGTTGCTGGGCGGCTGCTCGGCGCTGTTGGCGTGCTTGTCCAGCTGCTTCTCCATGTGCTGCTCGGTGCTGGAAGTGTTGCCCGACTCGGCCTCTGACTCCGAGTCTGGATGGCTGCTGGACACCGGGTTGAAGGCCCTGCCCAGCTGCGCCAGGTTGTTGGTGGCTGCGCGTGTCAGTCGCCGACGCAGCCTGGGCGGGTTCTGCAGCGCGCTGGTGCCGCTACCTGCCGAAAGCGTTTTCTCCACTGCCGGCGGAAGCCTCTGGTCTACCGGCGTGTACAGCCGGCTGCTGCTGTCCGCGTCCTCCTCCTCGTTGATCGTGTGCACCGAGTCTCTGGACGCGAACCGCAGTGCCGGCTGCAGCACGCCGAACCGGCTCCTTTTGCCCTTCTTTCTGCCGCCTGCCTGGTCTGCGCGCGCGGCCGGCGATTCTGACGGCGAGCTGTGGTGGCTTGTGTTGGACCGCGAGATCTGGCCGCGCGGCGCAAAGTACCCGGTGGTCGGCAGTTCCATCGGAAGCGACCTGACCGGCGCTGTCACCGGATGTTGGTCGCCAGATGATCTGATCTGTGCCTTTTCTTGTGCGTTGAGCATCGCTAGTCGCAGCACTGGGCGCTCACGCGGCTGCGACCCTGGTGTTGCGGCAGGGTCTGTCGACGGGAGGGCTGGCGGCAGGCTGGCGCTTTCGCGGATGAACAGGCCGCCGTCAGACCCGCTGCCGCTGCCGCTGTTGTTTGTGGTCTCAGATGTGGATCTGTCCATGGATGGCTGTCCCGGCTCACTGGCTGCGATCGGGGACATCGAGGTCCCTGGGCTGCCAGAGCCGGGGCTGTTGTGGCTGGAGCTACCGCTGCTCATCTGCGATATCCTGTGGGGCTGCTAAGGAAATGTCGATAATGTTAATAGTATTATCAGAGCCAAAAAAAATGAAAGCAGGGTGGTTCTAGGAAAGGCGGTGGAATCCCCTATAATCTTGCGAAATTTATGCAGAATAAAATAATAAGAACGAAAATGGTTGGTGCGGGAAAGCGTGCTTGGATTTGGCCAGTAAGAGCGAGTGGACGCATTAAAAAGCGGAGACTAACAGTGTAAACAAAAAAATTTTATTCATCGTGAATAGACTTTCTACCAAAATATGCCATCCGTGGATTCACACAGTGCAAAAAAAATAGGTTTTCAAGGGGGTTCTAAATAAAGAAGCGTCGTTTTCTTACTCAGTGATAAGCATTAAAAGAAAAAAGAAATGATTATCCCTTTCGAAACAAACATGGGCATACCTCAGGGGTGAAGCCCGCTTCTGTGCTTCAAAATGTGGTGGGGTTATTTTTTCTCGCTTCTACTTCCGCCATACGACCCTGCAACGTATTGCACCTGTTTAGTTCATCTGCCTGTATCTTTCTTATGTTGTTTAATGATAAGCGGCTTCATGCCCGATGAACTCACTGGTGGATCATGATAAAGTGTCCTCAGTGACGTAATTCGCTACATCCTTTATGCAGTTTTGCTTTTTTCAATTAGACGTCCATACATGTAGAAAAAAACATACATCATTGGTTAGAAAAAAAAAGCCAGTATAAAACAAAGACCTGGTTTTCTTTTCTTTTCTGTTTTATGTTAGCCAATACGCTTTATTACATTTTCTAGTGGTTGTTGTCTGTGTGGAGCATTAATGAAAATGTCAGGAACAAGTCAACTGTTTCATTTCATTGGTGAGAATAAGCAGTGGTTAAAAATAGCGATCGGTCGAAGAAAAAAAGGTGGTGGCTTTTTTATTGACTCGGAGCCATATACTTGCTTCGGTATCCTGATCGCCACATTAACTTTATGCAATAGACATGCAATAGAGCGGAGGCTGTGTGCTTCGGTCCCTGAGAGTCTTGCCCCGAAACTAAAAGTAAACAAAAAGCGTGGCCAACCGAAAAAAAAACACGGGCTGTCAAAAAAAATATATTGGCTCGGTGGTTTTCTAGACTGCAAGCCAATTAAATTAGAATCTGCAGCAATCGTTCGTTTTTTTTTTTAAAAATCACGACACAGTTTTATTCTGCCTTTTTAGATCGCCGCCAGTGCCTATAAATAGTTCCATTTGCGCTTACCGACGTTTCGAACGTAGCCCAAATGTCGACGACGAGTTTGCCAACCCACGAACCAAATCAAACATATCTTCATTAACTTCCACCGAGGCCTCGGTTTTCAGCCATTGCAAAACCCTTGCAAACCTTCTTATCCTTACATGTATTTGCAGCGACGATCTACCGGTGAGTACACCAGGATCAAGCAATTCATCACCTTTGACTCCTTGCTTAATATTGCTACCACCTAGGTACCGGGCCAATTGACTGCTGATGCTAGGAATAGTTGGTTGTGTTGAGCGAGTGTGTTTCCATGACCCGGTGACAAACGGCCATAGTACTTGGTCTTCGGACCTGGTGAATGGTGTGTGCCGCAAATGGGTGCCGCAAATCTGGGTCCAGTTGTTTTGGCATTGTGAGGCGGTGCGGCCGGTGTTGAGTAGTTGTGAGACGTGTTTCCATGAGGTGAACCCGTGGTCGTCTTTGAGCATTTGTTCGACTATGTGGGTTAGCTTTTGTTGCTCCTGCAGGGTCCAGCTACGTCTCCTGGCCATGTTCCTCGGCGCCCTTCTGCGACGACCACTGGCGGACAAGGGATATCCTAATTGCGTGTTTGGATCAGCAGGCACTGAACTACCGGAGTAGCTGCGCAGGAGCTGGTGGTACCTGGTATGGACCACATGCGGAGTGCGTTTTTGAAGAGGAGCTGCTCGATTGGGGTTTCCATCAGAAGCATGGAATCGTTCTGTGAGGATTTTGGCAAACAACGCCCATCGAGCGCCATAAGACTTGACCAGCCGCACGAGTGCACGGTCTTCTTCGGGACTAAACGGCACCACCAGAGATCTGCCGTCCAACGCACGTGCCTCTTTTCTACTATTATTGTCTTCTATAAGCTGGCCAGCCAGCAACGCGCTGACTATAGATTCCGAGTTTGCCACTCTGTTTCTACTGAGCATACCAATGATTTTGGCACGTTTTCGTTGTTTCTGCATATCCTTGACCCAATACGACGGAGGCACGCATTTACCGAAAAACGGACTGTTAAGTCTCACCCATCTGTTATAGCACTGCACTCTGGACCGTGTACCAACAAAACTGGAAATCAGTTTCCATCTGCGTCCGCCATATATTTCTACTGCCGTTCTAAGTGAATCGTCTTCAGACGCTGACCATCGCAGCGATTTGTTGGCTTGCGGCTTTCTCGTTATCGGCGTATCCGTCGTAAACATGTTTTGGGAATTATCTGGTTGGCTGTTGTATAGAGTGTTGTAGCGGGATGCTAGGGCGTTGCTGGTGCGGCCGGGGAATTGTTTACTGTATTGTTGCCAGTCTTGTTTGGTGGGTTTGTGGTTGTTTAGAATTAGTTTTTGGAGAAGGCTGTGGAATTGAGCCGATTCAGCGGCGGTCCAGCGTACTCGTGGTTTGGTCACCTTGGGTTTTTGCACCACGTCTGTTGATAGTCGCTGCAGTTGTTTGTCCGGATGCAATGGTGTTAAAGTAGAAGATGTTTGTCTGCTTGGCTGCAACTCTGCGAGAAATCGACCTAGTGAGCGTTGCACATTGGCTGACCTATATACGCCAAACATGCTTTGGATCTTATGATTATATATATAATGTGTGTGTTAAAGTAGCATGATAATAGGATTTGGTAACCGATCCCCCATACACTTACAGCTTGGAATCGGTTGAAGCCAGTCTGGTGGGTTTCGACTTATGGTCTCTTGGGGAGGTGGTTGAGAATCAAGCGAGTTTTGATTTCTTGATCAATCAAGCACATATACCAAAGGTGTTTCGCTTTTTTTTTTGTTGCTTACAAATATATATATATTTTTCTTTTCCGTCTTTATATTCTGACAATTTCCGGTCTTTATATCTATACACAATATATGTCTCGTGCATGGGATTTGATTACTTGCTGCGAATCTCCGAGTCCAAATAAAAAAAAATGAACAGATAACAAAAAAGAAACAAATATAAAACTCGTGTTTTTTTTTTTAAAGCACATACATTTTTTTTACACAATAGGTTTTCCGTATTCATGTCCGTTAAATAAATATATTGCATATTCCGCCTGTACATTATTTTTTTTGTGTGTGTGTGTGTGTGTATGACACTTAAAACCACATATTTAGTTAAACTCTCGGACTTTATTTTGCGCTTGGGATTGCTTGACAAACAATTGCGTGCAAACGGAGATTGGACAACAAAAACAACAACACAAATATTGCTTGTAAAAGGGGGGGTTGTTTCATGACTGTTTATTTTTTATTTGGCATGGCTAAAGTATTTATCCATGTTGCTTGTAATAGGAAAAAAAATAAATGTTTGTGAAAATGTCTAGGATGGTACATCTGGCCCGTATTTCTAACCAGGGAGGGTTTTTTTTGTTTAGCTACTCAAATTCAAACAAACTAAACTTATCGGTTTGCAATTTTTTTCTCCGGCTCTGTATATAAACACACACGCAAATGTTGAAATAGATTTTTTTTTTTTACCCATGGAAATTGTTTAATTCCAATACGCATTTGGTAGAGTTATTATATTTTTACAATTCTATATGTAATCAAACTTTTCTATTATAACCAGCTGGTCCTAATTGGCAACCTAAAGTAAAGCTTTAAAATATCGAAAAAAAAAATGGATACCCCAAGCACTACGGTCTCTGCCAAAACACCTTTTGCAGATACACTGTTTGGCAGCGACAAGCACGGTCTGGGTGATTCAGAAAAAAACGACTTGTCGAGCCATGGCTCAGCCCATACCCACGATGACGACGACGACGACGACGACGACCAAGCCAGTGTCTGCCCACCCGACACCATGCATGGCTGGGCTATGGTCCTATGTTGTTTCTTCCTAATGATGACAGCTATCGGCCCTACCAACTCCTTTGGCGTATATCTACAAGAGTACCATACTCGAGTATTTCCCTCTACCCCGACCACGACACTCTCCTGGATTGGCTGCCTGCAATTCGGCTCGATGTGCATATTTGGGATAGTGGCCGGGGTACTAGTAGAGAGATTCGATTTACGCGTAGTAGTAACTGGTGGTACTGTAGTTGCTGGTGGAGCGTTTTTAGTAGCTTCGGCGTGTTCGTCGCCGATAGGGCTGTTGTTTACGCAGGGGATTTTGTTTGGGGCTGGCGGGTCGTGTGTTTTAAATACGGCGGTGAGTTTGCCTGGGCAGTGGATGGACAGACACCGGGCGGTGGCTACTGGATTGGCAATTGCTGGTGGATCGCTCGGCGCTTTGTGGCTGTCGTTTGCTACTACCGCTATGGTAGCCAATATCGGCTGGCAGTGGTCGTTGCGGGTCACCGGGCTGTTTATCCTTGTTGTGGGTCTAACGGTTGCTCCCTTTTTACGCAAACGAGTGAAGGTCCCGCCACGGTCCAAAATAATCGACTTGGCGGCGCTGTCGAACATGCAATTTATCGTGTTGTTTTTCTCTACGCTGTTTGTATCCGGCGGCTACTTCATGCCGTACTATTTTATGCCGTCTTACGCGGTGGTCCACCTGGGGCTGCCCTCTAAATGGAGCGCGAATATATCTTCGGTTCTCAATGCCGGTAGTATAGTCGGCCGGGTGGCTACCGGTGTATTAGCCGATAGAATCGGACCCTTAAACGCGTTTCTCATCACATCGGTGCTCTCTGTGATATCTGTTCTGGCGATATGGTTGCCATTTCACAGCAAGGCGGCGCTTATTGTGGCAGCGCTGTTGTTTGGATTCAACAGCGGCAGTGCGGTTTCTTTGGTGCCTGTGGTGACTGCCAGGATATTTGGCATTGGACGGCTGGCGAGCGTATTGGGCTTGCTGTTTGTTTCGTATGCTATTGGCACGTTTTTGTGCTCGCCTATTGGCGGCATCTTGTTGGATAGATATGGCGGTGGTGAGGATTACTTGTCGTTGATTCTTTATGGCGGAGCGTTCTTTGCCCTGGGCACTTTGTTGATGCTTGTTTTACGTCTGAATATGTCGAGAAAAGCGTTTGTCGTTGTTTGAACATTTATTTGACAGGTTGCTAGGGCTTGTGCGGCGCTTATTGGTTTTTTTTTGTTTGTGGATGAAGACAATAAATTGATGGAATGTCAAAAAAAAAAAGATTAGAAGATGGATTATGTCCAGTGCTTAATTTTTTTTTTTTGACAAGTCACACAAAGTGTAGCTGATTGTTTAAATACCGACAAATTTGACTCTGTCGAGACATTTAAACAGAATGAGCACTCGAGGAATGCACAAGAAATCAAAAAAAAAACAAATTTATATTTTTTTGTTACGGACAGACATTAGCTATTTTAACCTTATTTGTAACACATTTCACATATATTAATATACGTTAGCATGCGTGATAAGGAAAGCGAGGCAAGCAAGCGCAGCGATGGGCCATCAAACCACCACAGCGACACGCACTCAGACCGCCCAAGCAGCGCCGCACACGGCTGGCTGGTCGTCTGCGGCTGCTTCTTTGTGCTGATGATCTCGATGGGCTCGTCCAACTCATACGGCGTCTACCTGCAAGAATACCAGCAACAGTTTCCCTCCGCACCCACCTCCCTGCTTAGCTGGATCGGCAGTATCCAATTCGGCGTAATCTCGTTTCTCGGAGCCCTCTCCGGCGTAAGCGCCGAACGCTACGACATCCGCCGTTTGGTCGCCTTGGGCAGCTTAATCAGCGGAATCGGTCTGATCATCGCGTCTTTTTGTGCCACTCCGTGGGGATTATTGGCTGCCCAGGGGGTGGTGTTTGGTGTAGGAGCGTCGTTTATGATGGTGCCGGCGATGTGCTTGCCGGCAATGTGGGTGGACAGGTGGAAGAGCGTGGCTACGTGCGTGGCTACCACCGGTGGGTCGATCGGCGGGCTGTGGATGTCTCTGGCGACGCGCAAAATGGTAGCTGCTTTACGCTGGCAATGGTCGCTAAGGATCAACGGGCTTTTGGTCATCGTAATCGGGTTGGCCGTAAGCCCGTTGATGAAAAAACGGCATAGCCTGCAGCCCCGCGACCACCTCTTTGACTTCGCCGCGTTGAGAACCCCGCGGTTCCTCGTTTTGTTTGTTGCGAGCGTGTTTGTGTCCGGAGCGTATTTCGCGCCATACAATTTTATGCCGCCGTACGCTGTAGCCCAGTTGGGATTGAAGAAAACCTCCGGCGCTAATGTTTCTTCCTTTATGAATGCATCTGGCACGGTGGGTAGGCTGGTTGTTGGCGTTGTGGCGGATTATGTTGGTCCGCTTAGTGCGTTGGTGGGGTGTTTGGCTTTGACGGCCTTGGCGGTTTTTGCTCTGTGGCTGCCATTTCGATCGTGGCAGATGCTGGTGGCGGCTGCGGTGTTTGTTGGCTTTTGTGGCGGTAGTTTGGTTTCGCTAGGTCCGTTGGTGACTGCTCGTTTGTTTGGTATCAGGAGATTGCCTAGTTTACTTGGTCTTTTGTATCTTGGTTATACAGTTGGCGCGATGGTTTGCTCGCCCATTGCAGGGGTGCTGCTGGATAAAGCTGGCTTGGGCTTGGATTACCATTGGGTTATCGTATATATTGGCTGCTTCTATGTGGTGGCTGCTATTCTGTTTGCCGCGCTGTGGCTGTTCAAGTAGCTCAAAGTAATGATATATATGACTAGTGTGTATTTTTTAAACATGTATATCGAATATATATATATATATATATAGTTTATAAAAAAAAATATAGGCTTAAAGGTGGGGCGTATTGGCAAATGCAAGCTCTGCAATGTCTTGAATGCTGCGTACTATAGGAATAAACAACCCCGACCAACAGGCAGAATAGCCGAGTATTTCCCCTCCTCCCCCTTTCTCTCCAGTTCTTTGAGCTTCTTATTACGCCTTACGCTATGTTCGGAAGCTGAAATCAAAGAATAGCCTAAAATAGAATAGTAGCCACCTCTTTTTCTTCCGTCTATTCTAGTGTGCAATTTAAAAGAAATAAAAAATCCGAATCAAACAAGTGTAAAATTCCGCTTGGTAAAAAAAAAAGCCCCCTTTCGTTCACTTGCTGACTTACATAAAGCTCCGCCTTGTCCTTTTATTTTTTTTTCTAAAACAAAAAGCGAATCCTTTCTCTATTGTTTTTCCCTTTTTTCTTTACCAAACATATTTTCTTCTTTTTTTTATTTTATTCCAATCTCCAATTCCCAAACTCTACAACTTTTTTTTTTATTTCAATTACAATGACGGTAAGAATTCAAACTTGCATTCACTAGTGTTTTTTTTATTTGCGTTTGTATATTTGTGGAGGTGTCAGTAATAATAATAATAATAAGTCGCTAAACATATGACAGTATGTCTATTTCGAGTACTAATAGGATACTGTCCCTGCCCCCGCTGCTGTTGCTCCCGCCACCGCCCCTGCTGCTGCGACCAACACCTATGAATTCGTGGTTGCCATGTCTTGCGGCGGATGCTCGGGTGCCGTTACCAGGGCTCTGGCCAAGGTCGAGGGTATCGAAAGCTACACTGTTGACTTGGCTACGCAGCGCGTCAAGGTCACCACTGCTTTGCCCAGAGAGACTATCTTTGAGGTTATCAAGAAGACTGGAAAGGCTGTCAAGGACGCTCCTGTTGAGCCTGTTCAGCCTGTTCAGCCTGAGCAGCCCAAGGAGGCTACTGCCTAATTTTTTTTATTTTTCTTACTTTTTTCTTTCAACGTTCTTTGAATGTTCTATTCATTATAAACCCACTTGCCCCATTTTTTTTGATTGGAATTCTAATCTTTTTCTATTCTAATGTTAAGCAAGCCAGGAAAAACAATAGCATGGATTTACAACAACAACAGCAACAACAAAGAGACCACGTTGTACAATGGTGTTGTCAAGTATCAGATCGAGTTGAACAAACTTCGTAACAGTCTATCAGCTTCTAGTTCAAACGTATTTTTTAGAGATTGAAGAATATGGCTTAATCTCTTTCGTAGCCTTTGCTCATAAGCATTTCTATAATATCACAAGGGTTCTTAAGCATGCTGCCTTTGGATGCCGATACCACAGTGACGTATAATGAACCGCGTTGTTTGGTCTCCTTAAAGTAGACCTTGGCTTTCTTGTCTTCTGCCATTATTTTATTATTGCTTACCAGTACATTGCATTTCCCTTTAAATTGTTTATGTTCATTAATATATGTGCACAGATCTTCTACAGATATATCGTCATCGAATGGAGAAGTAACACTTTTTCTATCAGAACTGGTGAACACAACTAACATGGCTTTTTTGTTTAAAAAATGCAGAATATGTTTTAGTTAGAGAATATAAAAAAGGCGGAATAATTGATAGGATTATTAATTGATTTTTTTTTGGATAGAACAGAAACAAATATAGTTTCGGGAAAAGTGATGGCTTCATGGTTTAAATAGGTCTATTTCTTGTAAAAAAAAAAAATTTTGCCGTGAATTGTTTTACATGTTGCTTGCCTTCCTGCCAGTCAAAGGTACCATTGACTTGCTTAGCTTCAAAGAAAAAAAATAAACATGCTGTGCTCGGTGCCTCTTAAAGTCGTAACAAGAACGCCAAAGGAAAAATATAAAAATAAATTCGCATTGGTTTAAAGGAGAGGGGGTTTACCAAAATAAAAACATCCAGCCATTTTCTTTTTCCTTTAAACTAGCAGTCAACAGACAAAGCCTTGACAACCATTGCCAAGCCAGGGAGGGGGGGTGGGTTTCTTTATGTATTAAGGATTCCTTGCCTTTTCATAGGCAACCAAAGCGTAGGAAGATGGCCAATAAGGTACGGGTGTTCGTAAACAGCCAATCCTTGGTCAAGCACACCTTCTAGAAGCGAAATAGGAGACTGTTCAAAGTCTGTAAACTCGTCCGGTTTAATTCTTCCTTCTCTCTGGTCTCTTCCCAACATCAACTCTGCGCGCATTTGCGGTACCTCGTTATCATCATGATCATGATCATGCTCATCATCATCAAACGTAGTACTAAACCTTGGAGAAACAAACGACCTCGCTCGAGATACCGAGCCAGATTCCATATCACTTATATCGGGTACGTTCAAGCTGTAACAACGGTCCAAGTCGCGGAAAGTCTTTGGAGGTAGTTGTGGGTCGATGTATATTTTGCTAAACACCATTGTCCAGAGTCGCTGGATTTGCATATGTAGAGACTCCCATAGTTTGCTGGCTAGACCCTGAGACTCCGAGTCTATCGCGTCTAGGAGTTGGCCAAACGGCGATGGTACGTGGATGCGTGGTAATAGATAGTCTGTTGATGTCGCGTGGCTCTGATGCACCAGTTCGTCGGATTGGCTGGCCTCATAGCTATCGGCAGGAATACGCTGCGCTGGTGTTCTCGGCGTAGATGTCGCTGATGCTCTGCGGCTGGGACCCTGCATGCTCCAGAGATCCAGTGGCAGAAACTTTGCGTTTTCGTAAAACTGTCTCGATACGTCAGATAGCAGATAGCTGTTTATCCACAGCAATGGAAACAGCATCAGCACGTAGCCCACGGCACCCTTTAATGCGCACAGACCGATGATCAAGCAGTAATAATGCCACAGGCTGCCGGTAAGCTGTTTGAGTACCGGGATGATAAACTCACCGGCGGTTTCAAATTGCCGTGCATAAACGTAGTAGACCAAGTACTTTGTTACCACGTATGCGATAACGTAATATAGAAATGCCAGCACAAAAACGAGCGGTGCTAGCGACGAATATGTGGCCATGATCACAAACACCAGCATTGGCTGCGGGAGGATAAACGACCAGTCGATGTAGTTTGGGCGTAGGGCATCGGCGAACTGTCTGGGCGTGCGACACACTATTCTTCTGAACACGGCCAATGAGATCGACCCCAGTTGCAGCAGCTGGATCGGGTAGTAGCCCAGCCCGTACAGAATAATATAGTCCATGAAGAACGGCGCAGCCATGGGCAGCTGTGTGGCAAACAGCTTTGGAATCAGGGCCGGGTTTTCGATCCACTTTTCATAGTCTGTAAGTATGGTTCTGGACACTGTGAATATCAGCAAAACGTTGACGATGAGGAACCAAAAGTACCGCTTGAGCACCGATTTCTGGATCCCCGACCGGCTCTGGATCCCAGATATCTGTGCAATCCAGCTCAAGAAATACGGCACACTGGCGTTCATCAGCGACAAAACAAACGTCGGCGTGGTGAACCGGAGCAATCCCTTGAGCCATTTGTTTTTATCCGCGTATTCGGGCAAATGCGGGAAAAACTTTTTCAGCGCGTCCATGCTGACCAGCGTCGAAAGCAAAAACGCCATTGTGAACCAGTACACGATCATCAGACCGTACGTCACCAGGGAGACTGAGCCGCGGGCCAGACGCGAGGAAAGCGGCAAAGTGATGTTGTCCCAGTATACGTCGCGCGGCTCTGGCGCCAGCTCTGTGCGGAGCTGGAACGGCTGTGCGTAGGTAAACGACTGTGCGGCCAGATGCGCTGACGCGGCGTCTGAAAACGTGACAAACCCGACTGTCGATGCCCTGTCGCGTTTGCCATCGTACGACGCGAACCACTCGCGTCTGACCTGCTTGATGACCCCGTCTGCATGATGGAACCGTCGTAAAAGATGCTGTAGCTGGCTGAGCAACGTGTCTAGTCTTTTGGCGCCCTTTGGCGAGTCACGGTATTTGGGCTGCGCCCACTGCCGAAGCAGCCTTTTGGCGTCGTCAAAGCTCGTTTCGGTGTCGTGCGAACTGAGCGCGTTCTGGAGCTGGGCGCGGTCGTAGCCGGGTGCGTCGCACGGGTTGCCTAGCATCAGCGTTATTTGCTCTTCCATCAGCTTTAGCAATCGGGCTCTTTTGCGTACCACAACGCCCAGACGCTCGATGCGTGGGACTATTTCTACTGAAACCACTTGGCCGCAGCCGCTGCGCTCAAAATGGTCCTTGAGCTCTTGTTCATTTGCTAGTTCCTCTGGAATCCCCATAACCATGACTGACTTTGCCGGTCTAGTGTTGCGTACGCGCAAAAGGTAATGCCATCTAAGCGATATAGCCTGATAAGCGAACCGCGAAAAGTAATAGTACACGAGCGCGGTAAACACATAAGCAAAGGCAAAATGCACTACCAGGGGACGTTCGGATCCCATAGCAGCCGTAGTTATAGCGTTGTATAAAGACCGTGCGTTGCGTTCCTCACCGTCCGTAAACTGTTTTGGGTCAAGCATAACCTTTAATGGGACCAAAATAAACAACCCAATTAGTGATGCGGTGGCTGCTAAACCGCCAAGCATTTTAAATAGTCGTAGGACTAGTAACGCGTCTAGACCCACGCTGTACATGATATCGTAGTCTTTGGCTTCTAGTGTCATGGATATCCAGCCAAGCAACGTCTTGCCCATACGGGCTGGCGCTGCATATAGCAAGCGTCCTCGTGGTGCATATACGTCGGGCCAGCGAAACCGCAGTAAGCAGAAAGCAAAAAACGCAGTGCCGCCTATAAGCGCTGAAAACACCGTCTGCGTTAGCAGGTCGCTTGCATGGGCAATGTACTGGTTGGGAAGGTCCACTGGTGGTGGTTCTAAATTCATTAACCAGGTCGAATGGAACTGTTAGTAATAAATAGAGGTGGAGGGGAAAAATGGTTCAAGGAAATATTACAGTACAAGTATATAAAAAAAATAAGGCGCAATTTGAAATAAGGTAAAGCGAAAAAAAAAAAAGAATGTGTGTGTTTCAAATTGTCTCGGGGTAATTCCTCAACAAATAAATGTGTGGACATGCGCTCATGTGACTATTCCAGGTGTTTTCGGTTGATGTCATCACTTTATTTTTTTATTGAAAAAAAGCATGAATAGGAATTTCAGAAAACGTGTCTACTTTGGAATGTTTTATTTATTTTTTGGCAACTACACAGTACATGAGTAGTCCATGGCCCATTATTAAAGCTTCTAGTGCTTTTGCGTATTATTTTTTAGCTCTGCTATCGAATACGCCAATAATATAATCACCTTTTTCGAATCCTGCATTAAATCCCTCCCAATTTTCACAGTTTGTGTACTCCATATCTCCACATAAAAATACACGCACATTTTCGCCATCAACTTTCTTATATTTTTCCATACTCTTAAAAACATTTGCAATATATCCACGTCGTAAAATGTATCTTAATTCTACAGTTCTAGTCTTCGGTTTTGTATTCTTATTTACATAGGGCGTTCTACTATCATAATACACAAATGTGACAGTATCAGTAAACTTTTTAGGGTACGAAAAGCCCATGGTAAAAGAATAGCAAATAATATAATAATAACGATGTGACAGCTAAAAGGGAAAAAAAAGAAAAAAAGTAAAGCTTAAAAAACCACTTGATGAACGGAAAAAAAAAATAAACTATATATAGGTGGATAGCAACAGTTGCTCTACAGCGGCTGGTCTTTCCCTTTAAAAGTGTAAGATTTGCATCGCTTAATTTGGTTTCTTTTGTACAAAACAATTGTTTGTTGGCTACCCCCCCCCCAATTAAGCAATGAACAAGATTTGTTTGCTGTTATATAAATGAGCATAAAATGCGTCGTGTACAAAGGATAGTAAGCTAAAAAAGAATACGCCATACTTTGTGCACCTATAAGAGACAATCTTGTGCTTGGAATCAGTTTTAAAACCAGTTAGTAATACAGCCGATACAACCGTGAACTCGCTTCTGCATATAATTGTTTTAAAAACAAGGTCAAGCGTTTGGAAAAACACGTAAATGGCTAAAGAGAAATGATATTTTTAATGGTTCAGTGTGTTTCACCAACAGTAGTCGCGCAAAAGAAAAAATGAGTGAATTTTTATTGGTTGGTTTATAAAAAAAATGTAAAAGAGCGAATTTCAAAGAGACAGTTTCTAGCCATGTCATTGCCAAAGCAGCTGCTCTTTACCTTTTTTTTTCCTTTACTGGATGCATGAATTTAGCTAATTTGCAAGCTGCTTAAATCATTCCCCTTTTTTATTACTGGCACACCAAGTATCAATCTCATATGAATAATTGTGTATTTTTCTGGTAATTCCGATCAATTACGCATGTCAATCAAGAGTAGACAAAATTGTACATGTCAACACTAGCCCTATAATAAACAACAAAGGTAACCAAGACGACTGCATTGTATACTCAAACAATGCTAATATGCAACTTTGATAGCATTTAGTCAGAGTACTCAGTACTCACTTAAATCTACGCCTTCTCCAATAATATAGTCACCATCCTTTACATCAGTAATTTCGAAACTCTTCCAATTATTACTATTTTTCACATCCTTGCCCTTTTTGCACAGATAGATTGTCACATCAAAATTCTCTGCTGCTATACTTGTTTCCATTTCCTGGAATTTTGTATCAAAATCGCTTATATCATTAAAGTTGTTCATGTTTCCAGATTCAGTCTTGGGATTTGATGAGGAGCCTGTATAAGGATTGCGTTTACCATAGTACACAAACTTGATATTAGCTGTATAACTTTTTCCACTTATTAGACCCATAGCAACAATAATTCAGAAAAAAAAATATAGTAGAGGATGAATAATAAATATACCTGTTGGATAGAGCCAGATGCACGAGTTTTTATAGCATAGGCTCGCTGTATTTTTTAATTAATGATTAATTATTCATCGTAAACAAAATTTTTTGCTTTTACATTTTTCTTTGACACAGACAAATAATTGTTTAAAAGGAAAACCCGCTTTATTAAAAAAATGTAGCGTGTTTCTAAAAGAAAGAAAATTATAAAAATAAAGGAGTTTTTCTTTATATAATGCATCTATTGGTGCTCATCCATCTCACCATCCTTTATTTTTTGCTTTTATAAAAAAGCTAACACAGGAAGACAATACTTTGACACGTACAGTTCAACTGTAAGTGCAATCCTTTAAGAAAAAATCTCTTTGTTTAAAATAAATTTATTTAAGCTGCTTAAAAGAAACCCATTCTTTTACCTTACTTTTGTTGTCTGAAATAAAAGTAAAAGGCAAAACCCCCTAAAAGTATGTACATCTTTGAAAAATAATTCTTTTTACCTCTAATACATGTTTTCCTAATTCCAAACTAATCCAATTATCTGAAATAAACAACGATTTATTAACTTATAGACCATGAAATTTTATGCTCATTATTCAATAATACAAGCACACACTACTCCGCCATTCACAACTATTTAATGCATTTTTTTAGATAATCTGATATGTTTTCAATTGCTGTATTTTTTTACGGTTAGTACTCTGCAATTATGTAGTCCCCATCTTTTACATCATGTAGCACAAAATCTTTAATCCAATTGGATCTTAAACGATAGTTTTTATTTCTTACACATTTGTACAAATTTAGCTCGTTGCCTTCTATCTCATCAGTTTCCATATCAGATATTTGCTTACAAACATAAGAAAATTTACGAGCATCAAGAAGACATATGGTTTTTGTAATTGGCTTGGTCTGTGCTCCTCTATATGGAGTTAAGCTGCTGTAGTAAACAAGTGTGACTGCATCAGTATATTTAGTTGAATAAGAGAATCCCATAATGCTGATTTAAAGTGTTAATACTGTGTTGATAAAGAGAAGAGGAATAGACACTACCACTGGAATGGTTGCAAATGCAAGGTTTATATAGTAAAGACAAATAAAATGGTACTATTAACTTGCAGGTATTTTTACATGCTATTATATGCTTGACTTGCGATGAATAACAGATGAGCAAACAAATAAATTTCACTTGCATAGTCATCTATTTATAAAGCAAGCATATGCACTTTAAGTAGGATTTTGGTAAATTGTTCCAGAGAATGTGCAAGTAATACTGGTAATGTTGGATTAAATTACAGGAGATTATTCAATTTTTTTGCATTCATAAGCCAGTACATCTTGCTTAAATGTCAAGATTGTTTTCTCTGTAGTTAGCTTTAAGATTATAAGCTGACATATATTTATTCATTAACACTATTTTATATTATCTAACACTATTTCTCAAGATTTTTTTTGCTTAAACAGCAGCTTTTTTTATTCTCGTTTTTTTAATAAATAAGTGTGTTTTGCTAGCCTCCAAGCTGCCCAACCTTTTTCTTTGGTTGGTACTACTACAATTATCAAGCTTATATAAACAATTGTGTCAGTAACTAGTCACTGTGGTTAATTATACATGTCAAACAATAGTAGATTGGATGTGTCATGTTTGAGTTAACCCTAGAATAAACAACAGAAATTATTGATACAGATTTTTGCACACTATAATATATGCTGTAAAACAGGCTAATTACCAAACAGATTTTAAATGTGTTTTACGACGTTACACACCATCAATAGGAGCACTATATAAAGGGCCCTTCCCCCACTTTTAGGCTAGATTCTGGGTTAACTCCTTTAGTCTTTTTTCTCATATAGTATTGCCTTTAAGTGCATATATTGATAAAACTAAATGACGCTATACTACACTTTTATTTATTTTTATTAAATAAACTCGTGCATGTCCCTGCTAAGCCCAATAATGTAGTCACCATCTTCTACATCTGTAAACTTAAAGCTTTTTATCCAATTTACTTTTTCTGTATACTTACTTTTTTTGCAGAGACGAATTTTTACAATTAAATTATTAGGGCTAGCATGATTTTGCATTTCAACAAATTTTATTTTAAAATCAGACATGTTATTAAACATTTCTAACTCAAACGTTTCCTTTTCTGGCTTATTTTTGTGGGTTTTATACGGATTATTTTTGCCATAGTACACTAGCGTAATTTTATCTTCATATTCATTATTAGATTTGTATGTGAAACCCATGGTTAATTAGATTAAGGAGAAAAAGAAATAAAATGAGGTATCTGATTGCAGTGAAGTGAAAAGTGTGGGTGTATACGGTATGGGATATTTGTTGCTTTTGCCATTGATTATTCTTATATAGGTCCTAAATTGCTTTACAAATATTTTTATTTTAAAAATGCAAATAGTTGAAAAAAAACCCCCTGCTTTAATATTTTCTCTAGGCATTTTTATTATATAAAGGATGCACTGTCATGTTTAAAGAAAAATTAAAAGGAGTTATTCTTTGGTACTCCTCTTTGAAAACAATAGATGTTGCTCGTTCTTTTAATTTGCGTTTTCTTTTAAAACACAAAATAGACGACTCAGAAACCCCAAGATTTGGGTTGAAAAGTTTCAATGGAGGCGTTCTCCTTTGAAAAAAAAATGCTGAAAGAAAATAGCTGGGCGGTGGAAAAAAAACAATTTTTAAATTTAGCTGGCATCCTTTATTATGGCTGTTTGACTTACAAAGGCTTATTTTTTTCTTATATAAAAAATGCAAACGGTAAAAAAGAAACATTTGCAATTTTTATCTCAATAAAGGGTATTTTCTTTTAAATTTTCTTTTTTTTTGCTTGTTTAAGGATACGCAAAAATAATGCCGCTGCAAAAAAAGGCGTTTTGAACAAATGAGCCGTTTTATTTTTATATTAAAAAAAGTGTGCAGCCATTAAAAAAACAAAGCAGCTTGTCTCTACAAAGCAACACTTGCTTTCTTTGCTCTTTTCTTTTGTTTTCATGGATTTACTTTAAAGTGTAAGAGCTCGAGAATTCTTTCAACATAATACTGCGGCTGAAAAAAATTCCAGAAGGAGTATTTTTTACATGTAAGCCAATAATTTGCAACTAAACAAAACACAATGTAAAAAGCAACATTTGCATTTTTTTTTTATAATTCAATAATTCCTTTGTTTCAAAGTGTAATATTGAAGGGGGGTGTGTAAATTTATTAGGTAAAACTGTTTAACATATCCCGAAAGAAAAAAAGAAGCTTTTTTATTTTATATAATTTTATTCAAGAGAGAAAATTATGTATCTTTAGTATATTACCAAGCACTTTCATTCCACCATATTTTTCTGAAATACCTTTTAATCCTATCTGTTCTAGTCAGCCTATATCTCTGTACAAGCACCACAGTACCGTTGTTTTCCAGTTTATCATAATCATATATTTCTGCATCGTTTCTGGTTTCATAAGTTACCTCGACACCAGGAGCAGAGTACTTCCAGTCAACGATGCCTTTGGCCCAACGTGTATGGTGTCTGACTACTTTTTCAAACTCTGCCTGAAAGGATATATCGAATGTTCCATGTACCCGTTTGATATACTGGGTCTCGTCTTCAATGTAGAATAAACAGAGGTTGATGCACTTTTGTTTACCGGCTTTGCTGTAATATGAATTGGAGCGCGCAATAGACATTTTTTTAATGGAAATTATAATAAGGTATGTGAAGTTGGATATATTAGTTTGAGAAGCGTAATAAAAAGGTGTAGGAAAAATAAAATAAAAGGAAAGGAAAGGAAAGGAAAAAAAAAACTTTTAAAGTTTTCCCTCTTTTTTTTACCTGGTTTTTATTTTTGTTCACTATTCAAGGTTTCTTCTGAAAATTTATTCTTTTCCTTTTTTCTTTTGATTTTTAAAGGTTTTGCTTTTATACACAATTCTTTGGGTTTTTTTAGCTTCCGACTTTTTGCGCAGTTTTTTTTTATTTATTTTTTTTTATTTTTAAATTCAGCGATCACGCTCCCTTCCCCCACAACTAAATCCCACCAAAAGTCACAGCAAGTTGAAACGCAAAAAATCGGGTGCCTAAAAAACAACTCTTTATTCCTTGTCTTTTTATTTTCACACCAAAAACCACACACACACATACACACACGCACGCACAAAATATATATAATGTATCCGGTTACCAAGGATTTCCTTGGTAAACCAGCGCCACCAGGCTACGTAGCCGGTTTAGGACGCGGCGCAACCGGGTTTACCACCCGCTCAGATATCGGACCCGCACGCGAAACAACCACCGACAAACCACGCCAAAGCAAAACAGCCGATACTGATGATAACATGGAAAGATTCCAGGATGCCGACGATAAAGGCCTGTTTAGTACCAATATGCCCTATGAAGCAGATGATCAGGAAGCTGACAAAATCTGGGAATCGATAGATAAGCAAATGGAGAAGAGACGTAAACCACGTACCGAAGAAACAGGGCAATCTGAGGATGGGCCGGCTATAAGCGAGCAGCTAAAGGGGTTGAAGAGACAGTTGGGAGAAGTTACAGAGGATCAGTGGAATGGCATTCCGGATGTTACGCAAGTGGCAGAAACCGCTGCGAGGATGAAACGACGGAGAAATAATCAGGTTAATAGGAGGGGCGAGAGATATTCACAGGTATCCGATTCGTCGTTGATGGCCACCTTGGGACAGCAACAGATCAGTGATACGGTATTGGAGGACGAGTCGGTGACTGACTTCACAGCGATAAGTCAAGCTAGAAACGATGTATTGAAAATGTCGTTGGATAGAGAACAACACCAGGGTGCAGAGAAGATTGATACGCAGGGGTATTTGACTTCGTTGAGTTCCTTGGGCACGGTTAGGGCGGCGGAAATAGGCGATATTGGTAGGGCTAGGGAACTGCTTAAATCGGTTACTTTGTCGAATCCCAAACACGCGCCCGGATGGATAGCTTTGGCGAGAGTGGAGGAGATGGCGAAGAAAATGAATAAGGCTCGGGAGATCATCTCGGAGGCTTGTGACCGGTGTCCGAAAAACGAGGATATCTGGTTGGAAGCTGCCAGACTTCACGGATCGAGAGATGGCAAGGCTATTTTGGCTAGCGCGGCACGTAATATACCTAAATCCGTGAGAATCTGGATGGCAGCCGCCGAGCTCGAATCTAATAATGATGCACGTAAACGTATCATACGTAGAGCTCTGGAGCATATACCGACGTCTGTGGTTCTGTGGAAAGAAGCTGTTAGTTTAGAAGACGATCCCAATGACGCGCGTGTGTTGTTGTCGCATGCTGTAGAGCTGGTTCCTCTTTCGGTGGATTTGTGGTTGGCTTTGGCTAAATTGGAAACCAGGGAGAATGCGCAAAAGGTACTGAATAAGGCGCGACGCGTGATACCTGACAACGCGGATATCTGGGTGGCGGCTGCTCGGTTGGAAGAACAACATGGGGAAAATGGTCGTGTGAGTAAGATTATGGCAAAGGCTGTGAGCTCGCTGCAGATTATCGGATCGATGGACCGCGATAAATGGATCAGAATGGCGGTCCAGAATGACGTGGATGGATATCCGGAGACTTGTCGAGCTATCGTGCGAGCATCCAGCTTGGTGGGGTTTGATAGCGAGGATTCAGACGATGATCGTGTATCTGCGTGGATGGCGGATGCCGAACGCGTAGTGACTGAGAGCATAGTGACTGCAAGGGAGCTCTATGGCTGTGCATTGGATTTGTTGCCGAAGCGCGAAGATATCTGGCGCAATGCGGTGGATTTCGAAAACGAACATGGTAGCGACAACGTGCTATTGGCCCAGATGCTTGAGCGCGCAGTGCATAATTGCCCTCACGCCCAGGTTCTGTGGTTGATCGCTGCCAAGCACGCGTGGGTCAAAATGAACGATGTCGCTGGGGCCAGGGATATTTTGGAAGCGGCGTTTGCGGCCAATCCCGAGTCTGAGGCTATTATTCTGGCGGCTGTCAAGCTGGAGGACCAGAATTCGCAGCAAGTACGTGCGCTGGCGTTGTTGCAAAAGGCACGCGAAATGACGTTTACTCTCGACGATGGCAGACGTGCGCTGGGCACGCCCAGGATATGGATGAAGACCGCCGGTTTATTGCGGCAAACAGGCGATAATAAGGGGGCATTGGAGGCTGCAAACCAGGCATTGATCAAGTTTCCGCGGTTTTGGAAGCTGTGGATTATCAAGGCGCAGGTCCAGATGCGGTTGCAGGATGCAAATGCTGCGAGACAGACGTTTTCGCAGGCGCTTAAGCATTGCAGAGAAGCGGTAGCTTTGTGGATGGGTGCTGCGCAGCTGGAACAGTCTAATGGGTCGTTTACGCGTGCACGTGCGATTCTTGAAAGAGCCCGCGTATATGTGGCCAAAAGCCCCTTGCTGTGGTTGGCGGCTGTCAGGTTGGAGGCTGCGGCAACGCCGGCTTCTTTGGATGTGGCCAGAAATATGTTAGCGCGTGCCCTGCAGGAATGTCCGAAGGCAGGGGTGCTCTGGGCCGAATCTATCTTGTTGGCCGATAGGCCGCAGCGTAAAGCACGGTCGGTTGACGCGCTGAAGAGCGCTGAGGCCAATGATCCGCATGTGATTGTAATGGTTGCAAGGCTGTTTTGGTCGGAGGCGAAAATGGAGAAGGCCAGGTCGTGGCTGGAGCGTGCGTGCGCTGCGGATCCTGACTGTGGCGATGCATGGGCGTGGAGACTGGCGTTTGAGCTTGAGGCTCAAGCCAAGGCCAACTCCAAGGATGGCGCTGCTGATCAGCGAGTACGCGATGTCGAAGAGGCGTGTGCAAAGGCTGATCCGCATCACGGCGAGCTGTGGCCGCAGGTGGCCAAGGACCCTGAAAACGCCGGTCTTTCGATCAAAGCCATTTTGTACAAGGTCGCCGATGCCCTGAGCAAAACACGGCAGTTCTGATATATAAAATCACTAAATAAATAAAGTATAAAAATGATACATTAAGTGAATAGAGTGAAAAGAGAAAAAGTAAAAACAAATGAGTAAAAAAAAAAAAGAGTAAGCAAAATGAACGCAAGGAAAAAAAAAAAAAAATTCAAAAGGCTTTTTTTTCTTTCGCGCCATTGCTCGAAGAAGCTCTACTTAGGTGATATGCGCCGATGGCTAAAAGCGGGGTTATGGTTATGCCTCGTTGCCCTCGGGACTCGCTGCACGCGCAGCAGCGTTGCCGTCTGGCGAAGAGTTTGCGCAGGCCGCGGACGAATCTGCGCGGCGGCTGGGCGACAACGCGATCTGCATGTCAGAGCTCGACGACGCGCCGGTTGCAGCGCCTTCGCCGTGGCTCACAAGCGACACATCGGCCGACTCGGCTCCTGGCTGCACATGCACCATGCCGCTCTCGCCGAACTGCGTCAGGTTCGTCGGCAGACTGCCCACCGGCGTCGAGCTAAACGAGCTGATCGCCGCCTGCTCGCTGGGAACAGGCGTCGAGTTGGCGTCGTCGCGCTCGCCCATCATCGGAATCGCGCCAGCCGGCTCACCCATGCCGTCGCTGCCTGCTGAGCCAGATACGCCGTCGCCAGAAAGCACTGCGTCTACAGCTGCCACGGCTGCCACCGCCGCCTCGGCTGCCGACGCTGTCTGCGCTGCCTGCGGCTGGGGCTGCTGAATCGCGGGCGGAAGCACCACGGGCAGCGGCTTGGCATCGACGTCCATTTCGTTCTCGTCGATGGTCACGCTGGCCTCCAGGTCCGCGTACGTGCGGCACAGCGGGCAGCTAAAGCCGGTGCTGGTAAACAGGATCGGCTTGACGCACTTGAAGTGGAAGCAGTGCGAGCACGGCGCCACAAACAGCGCCTGGAAGGCCACCATCTGGTACAGGCAGATGCAGCACTCAGTGTTGCTCCCATCGCTGCCAATGCTCTGGTTGTTGCCCGCGCCGGTGCCGGTGCCGGTGCCCATTGCGTGGTACGCGTTCTGGATATTCTGCATCACCTGCTGCCGGAAGGGATTCTCCTTGCTTCTCTGCCAGTTGCGGTTAATCTCTAATCTGATCTTGACGCACTTGTAAATATCAAGCGTGCCCCCTTGATAATCCACGCCCAGCTGGAGAATGTCGCCGTCGTTTAGCGGGTGCGCTCTGCTCTCGACCGACGGCGGAGACAGCCTGATGTGGTTCAAAAACGTTCCCGACGACGACTTTGTGTCCTTGATATAAAACTGCCCGTTCTCCGTCCATATTTCCGCATGGCTTCTGCTTACCACTTTGCTTTTGAATGCAATTCGGCTCATCTGCTGGCTGACCTTTTCGGTAAACCGGCCCACTTTAAGCACGGTGTTCGCAGGCACCTCTCTGTTCATCACGTCAAAGTACAAGCAATGGCGAACATCCACTATATGCGGCACTATACGGATATGCGGCACCCGTGTCTCTTGGCCCTCGGCGGCGCTGGCTCCGGGCGTCACGTTGGCTGTGGCTCCGTTCTCGCTTCCTACTGCTGGCGACGCTTCGCTGGACATTGTGTTTCTATAGACTCTGAATATATAAACCAAGCAGATGAGACTGTCTTGTAATTTTTTTTTAGATGATGAGGATGGAAAAATATTATGAAAAGAATAGTGTTTCTAATCTTGATTGCCTTGAATGAATAAATAAATAACAAACAAAACAAAACAAAACAAAGCAATAAGGAATAAACAAGCAAGTGAGTCTTTTAGCAATGAAATTTGTTTCCTGCAGCAATAGAAAGTAAAAAAAAAAAGAATTTGATGAAGGAATATAAAAAAAAAGTAAAACAAAATAAAAGAAACAAAATTTAAACACGCTTCGAATAGAAAAAAAAGAAAAAGAAAAGGGGGAAGAAAGAAAAAAAATGCTAGCTGGATGAATAAGAGTGTGGGTGGGAAAACCCAAAAAGAATTTATTGTTTTTATTATTCCCAGTTTGGTTCAGCGTCCACTCGTGTCTTGTCGATTTCAGGAAACCCGTTATTTTTTATTTTCTTTCTCTCCCACACGGCTGGCTTTTTTCTTTCATTCTATCATGGGTAAAATCGAGTAAATTATGAATGAAAAAAAAAAACGGGGGGGGTGTCACCTGAACTGCCTTTTAACATCAAGTATCAACAGAACGCGTAAGAAATTTATATAAAGAACAAAGCAAGTTCTTTTGTTTTTTTTTGCTTTTGCAGACATGACTGCTTTTTTTTTTTCCTTCCCATTTCTGTCTGCTCACTGTTTGTTGCTGATTCTGCACATGGAAATAGTAGCAAAATAGGTACAGAATGCCGTAGAAAAAAACACACCTTTTTTCTCTTCTTTTGCGCGTCTTGCTTTATAGTGTGCGAATTCTCTGCATTATGCCTTTTTTTATTTAGTTCATGCCGCATACATACTATTTACATGTTCACAAGACCTGGTCAGATCTCCCACAGCACCTTGTCTTCGTGATCTTAATCATCGATCAGCTGCACGTGATGCCGGCAAATCACATGCGTGCTGGCTATATCAACTGAGCTGCTCAGCTGCGGAATACGCTGGAACATGCGAATGGAATGTATTGATGCGCCGGTGACTAGACAGAGTCTGTTCAAATCCAACGCCAATAAAATAACCAATTAAATTAGGCATGCTCTGTCCCAGCATTGGCTTCTTTGTTTCGCCGTTATTTGCTTGCGGCTTATTGCGTTTTCCAGCATGGCATAATGAGCAAATGCGCTAATTTAATCTGCATTTTTATTTTGGTTTTCATCAGAGACATTTGCTCTTGTCATTGACGCATGCGTGTTTATATAAAAAAGATATGTTTAATGCAATCTACATTAGCAAGACAGGGTGCTTGCTGATCATTTTAATACATTAGCACTTATATAGTGCATCCAATGCTCGTCAATAAATAAATAAACAGATATGGCTGTGAGTGGCTTGTTAACCTAGCCAATTATCAATAGTTTCTCGTTTTTTTATTTCTTAATTTTTGATTGTATGTTTTTTCTAAACTTTCTAAAGTATATATAACCCGTCGGTATATTCCACTGAGGCGCTTGCTAAACCCCCCTCCAAGCAACAGATAGAAATAAGGGGGTTGTTCCAGTGTTTCTTTGTTGTTTTTGAAAGACATCCAAATAAATTTTGTTGCTTTTGGATCCAAGAGGCTTGTGCCGAGGCATTAAATAGACCACATGCGGCTGATTGTCATTTTCTATGCTGCATATCAAAAAGAATTGCAAAATGAAGAAAAATGTAACTCTTACCCGAACAAAGCAATAATATATGCACCAAATGACACTTTTTTACATGCCTTTTTTTACAAGCCACTTTGGCCTACTTTATCAGCCAGTTCGCAGACTCAACCAACAGTCGATGGCTGCTTGCTGGTATTGTTGGCCGTGGTTTTGCTGTCGCCATATTTTTTCACTTCTTTTGTTTGCTCTGGCTGAAAAATATAACAAAACCAATTCATGTGCATTAAATGTATGTGCTCTTTTTGTTGTTGCACAATTCTGTTGCCTGTTCTTTTGTTCCTTTTTTTTCCTTAATAGCCTGAGCATTTATTTTTTATTTATTTTGTTGTTTGCACATCCTCCTCCAAGTCCTTTATTCTCTGTTTTCTTTTCTTTTCTTGTCTTTATTTTTTTTACAAGTGATTACTTTGCATTTATAAAGCTTTTTCTCGGCTGCTATCGCTGCTATTTTGCCTTTGGCTGTGGCGATTGAATAGCTCATTACAACCGAATAGCTGTCTAACCCAGAAAAAAAATACTATTTTTTTGATCTTCTCGGATCCTCGCAAACAGAAGAAAAAAGTTTTGTTTGTTTATAATTCTTTTTCTATAAATTACTTTGGTCAACTCTTTTCTTTTTTTTTCATTTCAAGCCGCTTGGCCGTTTGGGATATATTTTCTTTTATTTTTTGTTGCGTTTTTTTTTTCGCTATTTGAGTGTTATTCTAATCGTTGGTTCCAAACATTTGTCTTCCTATTTTATTGCCAGCAAGATTAATTACCCATTTCAGCTTGCTCGTATTAAAAGGTTTATATTTTCTATTTCCATACATTTCGCCTGACCGACACCATGCCGCTGGCCCACCTCTGGCCCAAAAGATCGTCGGACGATCTGCTTCCCGATGGCACACACGAGCATTCGACCACAGTCAACGAGCTCCAGCGGGAAGCCTACCTGTGGATAGGAGTGATCGACATCTTCCTGTTTTCGGTGTCGACGCTGCTCTTTGTATACCGAGGCCGGCGCACGCTGGATATCAACGCGCACGCGGTGCTTTTGACAAGCATCGGCTCGTTCACCATCCTGGTTGTAAACACGTGCTTTCTGTTCCAGTTTGTGTGGCCGGGCCATTTCCCCTGCTTTATCATCCTCTGGTGCGCCTATCCCGGAGTCATGCTCTGGATGTCCTGCACAATGGCGCGCGCGCTCAGGCTGTACATCCTCAGCTACCGCAACATGCAGAAGCTCAAGGAGCGCAACAAGGCCGGCCAGATGACGGCGGCGCAGCTGTACGGCAGGGGCGCGATGCAGGACGCTGACGCCGACGCCGATGTCGAGCCGGCCGATCGTGGAGCCAACGTGGACGGCGCGGCGGACGCCAGGCGAGCCGAGCCCAGGCGGCGCTGGCTTTATCGTCTCCCGCTGGCCTCCAGATGCCTTGCCAGGCTGGATCGCTGGTGGACGCACGAGAAGATGCAGATCACCGAAAGACGCCTGGTTTGGTACACCGTCGGAGCCACGCTGTTTGCGGCCGTCGTCTGCTCGATCATCCAGGCGCTGACCAAGGATCTGTCGATCGTGCCGATGCGCTACTCCAGATGCCCTGTCGGCGTGTGGGAGTACTTTCCTCTTTATGCGCTGACTGCGCTGTACTGCGTGATTCTGACGCCGATCATCGTCTACCACATCTGGCCGATCAAGGACGCTTTTGGGATCCGCCACGACATCCTGCTCAACAACCTGTTTACCTTTGTGTGCATCGCCATGTTTATGGTGCAGACAAACAAGGGCTTTGGCGGCCACGACCCGTTCTGGGACTCGTTCCTCTGGTGCGCGCTGCTGTTCAACATGTCGCAGTTTACGTCGGTGATCATCCCGCTGGTTCGCTCGTACCGCCAGTCGGACGCGTTCACCTGGTCGGACAACTCGAGCAAGTCGGCCAGCAAGGAGCTGTTTTACCGGGTGCTCAACCACCCGGAGCTGTTTGAGAAGCTCAAGGTGTACAGCGCGGCCAACTTTTGCACAGAGATCACGCTGTTTTTGGAGGAGTACCAGGTGCTCAAGGCGAACACCGTGAGGTTCTACAACATTGGCGAGCCCGGCTTTGACGACGACGGCGCGGCCGACGAGGACGACGACCTGGACGACGACGCGGTCAACAGCAGCACCGGCGTCATGGCTGCTGCTGCGTCGCCAAGCAGGCCGAACCTGGCGACCATCGGCAACAGCCTCAGCATCTGGACCGCAACGGCAGCAACAAACACCGCCGCTGGGATCGGCGGCGCAGCGCCCGGCAGCCGCAACGCAGCCGCTGCGCTCAACGAGAAAGACGCTCTAAGGCTCCACCTCAGCAGCAGCAACGCCGGAAGCGGCAGCAAGCACCTTGACCTGGAGAGCAACCCGGACACCATTATTTCCGTGGGCGACGGAGGCTCGATGTCTGAGATCGACTACAGCGACAAGGCCGCTATGGTTTCCCAGCCGCGTCCGTCTCGCAGCAACGGCGGCGACATCTACTCTGAAATAGACATTGACGGCGACTTTGGCCATCACGACGCCGGCCTGGCCAACACCAACGACAGCACGCTTAGCGCAGGCGCAGGCGCAGGCGCAGCCAATGGCGTGGGCTCTTCAAAGTTTGGCGGTCTTATGCGCGTGTTTGGCAAGGCTGGGAGCTCGACGCTACCGGGCGCTGCGGATGGCGTGCAGCGCGTGGAAAAGGCTTCAAACACTGCAACGCTGGCTGTTGGCGGGGCCGCTATAGGCAACCTTCCTGAGCGTCGCAACAGCCGTGGCGAGGACATCATGGTGATTTCGCGCATTCCTCCGTTTACCCCCGTCCGCTACACGGTTCTGTCGACCCTGATGCAGACGCCGGCGGGGCTGACTCGCCAGGGCAACTTGACCACCTTTAAGACCCTGCCATTCGCGTTGCGTGGCGATTACTACGGCTTTTATTCTACTTTTATCGCCGACGGTGCTACTCTGCAGATCAACGTGGAGGGCAGGATTTCGGAAGGCATCACCAGACTAATCCACTCTCAGCAATACACCGTTGATATGATGGATGAGGCTCATTCGGAGGTTTTGCAGCTTCTCTACGACAATATCTTTAAAAAGTTTGTCAGGCTGTATCATCGCGATATGTCGACCATCATGTGAAACCTTTTTATTTTATTGGTTGTTAAATTATACTGCTTTCATTTTTATTTTGAATAAAAAAAAAACTATAGCTGCTTTGTCGTGCTCGTACTATAAATACACAGCGGTGTTTTATATTGTATAAAGAGCCACTGTGCCAACGTATCGTTTGGCTTTTTTTTTTTTTTTAAAAAAAGAAGGTATCTATGAATACTCCAAAGGCAGCTTGTAGTAAAAGAAAAAAACTGTAAAAGGAATTGCTTTTATTGTTGCATCTGCTTTTACATCATTCTTTACATGGGTTATAAAAATTAACAGGTCTTTTTTTTCTTTTTCTTCTCCTTGTTTGTTTTATTGTTATTAATTGATTTTTTTTACACATCATGAGCACTGCCGCGTTTCTTGTACTTTATTTTGTATTAGTTCAGCAGCTGGTCTGCGCATCACCGATTGCTTCCGTGGCCAAACGAAACGACCCTTCGCACACTACCAATACTAAAAGTGACAAAATAACTGGGGTTGTAATACTTGCTTGCGTTGGCATTGCACTTGTTGCCGGAATTGTTTATGTGTGGATTAAGAAAAGGCAAAAAATAGCAAACAGCATCAACAAAGCCCTTGCTTCCGTTACCGCACGCAAAAGTAAAACAAATCAATCCACACTAGTGTAATCTAGCTATTCAAAAACAAAAAAGAATATATATATATATATATACTTGTTGTTTTTTAAAAGAACAACATTTACACAATGCTTTCAAACAACAACACAAATAAACTTATCCTGGAAAGAAAACGCACTTGCAAAAATTGTAAAACCGGTTGCTTTAGCCCCCCTTAAAAACTATTTACTAGCTGTTTTATCTACTATTATGTTATCAACTAGCATATTTTATAGAAACTTGAAAATATTAAAAAAAAAGCAACAATGTAAATTAATAGTATAAGACTTTTCCGTCCCTTTCTCGTTCTATAGCCCCTTGATTCAGGCTTTGGATCAGCCGGTCTACCATGATCGCGTACAAGAAGGCGGTCTAATTTCTACAAGGACTAAGCTGGACGCGGTTCCTTCTGAGAATCCCTTTTCACTTTTCAAACCACAAAACCACCCTATAACTTTAGCTAAATTTTTTTTTATTTTTTTCATTTATTCTATAAATCGTGAGATTAAAAACTTTGTTCACTGAGAGACCCCCCCCCGCGCATTCCTACTCGCAAGTCCGTTGCCCACGACTTACACATTACGAATAAATATTTTCCCATAATTCTGACTTATCTGCATGTTATTTATTTGTTTATTTTATAACGACACCTTCAGCACTTATACGACAATAATATCATTTAGTCCCAGTAAAAATCGTCCTTTTAAGTGTATCACTAAAATCTATGTTAATACCATTTTATCTCATATTTTCCTTTCCCATTCTTTCAACTTCTCTATATCCGCTTTTTTACCTTGTTTAAACTTATCAGATGATTGTTCAACCGTGAAAAACGCATAAGCTACAATTGCTATTACCTCCATGATCATAACGCCTATCAATACATCCCTGTAGTGTTTTTTAGTAAAACCTACCTTCTCAGAGCTGTTTTCATCTGTTAAAAACGCTTTATCCAGTTGTCTGTCATTTAGAGCGAGTATACAGCACATTATTATCGCCATTATTCTGTTAAACTTGCGATACCATCTCCTTTTCCAGTAATTAGTAGACTTTCTGTAATCAAACCACATGCGAATAAAGTTGCAAACAAAAAACAATATAACAGCAAAGCGGGTTAAATAGTGAACGATGTCATGAGCACCATAGTGATTTGGCTGAGATTCATTCTGTCTTTGCCAGGCATCCATTATCGGCGTAAAGATTACAGAGGGTATTACACCAAAAAAGAGCTCGGCAACCAAGAGTGCTTTATTCTGACGGCGTTTATCAAGCGAACTGCCGCAACAGTACAAACAAGACAGAAATGCAAACAAACCTTTATTTTCCATTTTGTCTATTCTTAAAAAAAAATTGTATAACTATAAAAAATAATATAAAAGCATAATAAATATTAGAGAAAAATACGGATTTACAAAAAAGAAAAGGGATTTGTTCAGTATCCTCGGTGTCGAACTCAGCAATTTTAAAATTCAACTGGGATTGCTCTCCGTTTATTAAACTACAAGCCAATTTTCATTTAACGCAGCAACAAAGCAATATTTTTCTTTGAAGCGCTTACAAATAAAATACAACGCTTTGTTTCCTTTGAACATATGTTTCTTTTGTATACTACAAGGCCTAGTTCTTTTAAATAAAATTTTAAAGAAAATGCTCCGGTTCACTGCACCCTTGGCAGCTGCCTTCCCTACGCCTGCAAAAAGAAATTCTTTCTTTTTTTTTTTTTCTCTTTGTGCACTTTTCCTTATATTGCGTAATTGCCCATCTTTTTTTGTTTTCCGATGGTTTGGCTTGGTTAAACAAAGCAGTTTGCCTTTTTACATGCTTGTCCTTTTTTCGAGATCCACTTTTTTTCAATAAAGTTTTGTACTCGAAATCACAATTACCCTGCTTATTCTAGTCGACGGGCTGCTAAAACTAGACAATTTAATTGGCACAGTTTACCATTGGCTAATTTGCATAAATATTGATAGATGCAGGGATACATATTGTAACAAGCCAGCATATTTGACTTGCCCAAGGATATAGCTGCAGTGACAGTTGCCAGCCTGGCCAGAGAAATGCATTTTTCAACAATTTGAGTTTAGTAAATACACATTGTCGCCCAGGTGTAATTACAGATGACACAGAACATAGCGCCTGTAAAAGCACATGAGATTAGCAAGACTCTGTCAATTCCAAGCTGGTAGTCGGCAAATAAGTAAACATTTATAACAAAAATAGACACCCCAGCTTGCTAGTTAAGCATTAAACCGCAGCTATACAGCTAGACAGAAATTAATAAGCATGACATCATAATTTTTTAGTTTTTTTTTTTTTCAAAATGAGAAGTACGCTTTTGCATGTAAAATCACTTGATTATAAGAACTTTAATTGTTGAAAAGTCTATGTGCACTTTTTACTGGACTGGGTTTCATGCGGATAGTAAACAATTTATTGGTGTCTACGCTGGTCAACAGCAGGTTTCAGCAATTGAGAAAGGCTGGGTCTGGCAGCAAACCAACAGAACAAGAAGTTAAACAAAACATTGCGTGTGTAAAAAGAGCAAGTGGCCCAAAGTTTTAGCTATGTTCCTTTGCTCAGCGTTTGGAACAAAATGCGAATTCTGGCATCTGTGGTTGTGTAATATTTTTGACAACATAGTATACATATAAAGCAAATAAATATTAAGAGAGCGCGGGTGCACCAATATCACTTTTATTCGACCGCAGAAGTTTCTAAAGTGCTGATTCTTAAACCAATACATGAACTAAAGACATATACATTAACGTAAGCAATGCAAAGTACGCAGCTGTTGGAAAGCCAGTGTGGGCAAAATAAACAGATACTGAGGGCAACACTACTTTTTTAAAAAAAAAAAACACACATGCTACAACCAGCTCTAAAACGTTTGCTCAAAACACCGACTGTAATTGCCAATGTACCTGCGCACTCTGCCAAGGAATTGGTACTAACTAGTTATATAGCCATATATAGTTAACCAAAAACTAATCATAATATGACACCATCATGATGCGTCGCTTTGCGGTGACACCGCATTTATTCTTATAGATGCATAATTTACATGAACGTTATGGTGTTTCAAAAACAAAATTAAAAGTTCTTGAGTCGAATAGCTGTTTTCCGCATTGTTTTAGCCAAATTGACAGACCAACAATTCAGCTGTGTTGTTTGTCTTGTTTTCTTCTAGCCCCCTCCTCCTCCAAAAACAGGGGTTGGCTGCTGTTTGATCTGTTAAAAATAAAGTAATATTGGATATTACTATATAGCCCTAAAATTGATATATATATATAATTATTAACAATTAAACATGAGCAAGTTTGCACTATTAAATTACACAAGCAGATGTATACAACCGGAAAAAAAGTAGAAAACCTAATGAATTCTGCTGGATTATCCGCAGTCATTTTGCTAAACAAAAAATGACTTCTTTTTATAAAGGAAAGCAAATCAGTGTGCCCAAAAGCAGCTGGTGTTCAAAGAACTATTTCTTGGACAAAAAAAAATTGCTGCGGCACTCTGTCTACAAACAACAAAACACAGAAGCAAAAGAAAAAATAATTAAAAGCACTATAAGTAATAAGGAATTATTGTCGAACGCTTGCTTAAATGTCGGAAACCCTTTATTTTTGCTACACTTATTTATGTATATAAAAGAAGTAAGGAAACCGCAGTATCCGTGCACGTAAAAAAAGTTTATATAAAGTGTATGAGGAAGTAAGTTGTTGGAACTCGAATAAAATTTTTTTCTAACTTTCATCCTAACTTTTTTATTATATAAATTTAATAATATCTTTTTAATTATTTTTAATTACATGAATTACTTAATTATCTGCGTATTGGCCGTGCTTGCCAACCCCCTGTTTGCTCTTCCAGCGGGAACCGAGACAAGTATTTTTAAGGAGCAATCAGAAGAAGAGAAGAAGGGGGCCAGAACCGTGGGTATTGCAATTGCAGTAGGCTGCGTAGCTGTGGTGTTGGGTGTTTTCTTGGGAGTTTATGCAATGTACCAGAAACAGCAGAAAAAAGACGAGAATAAATAATCCACTATACAAATTATACTGAACTGCTCGATGCCGATTATCGGGGTGGGGTGTGTGTTTGTGTGTGTTTTGTCAATAAGCGCATTAATTTATTTATTTATTTATTTATTTATTTATTTATTTATTTATTTATTTATTTATTTATTTATTATTGAT
>JANBRK010000056.1:0-44511 GCA_027577815.1 Coemansia sp. RSA 485 | reverse complement strand
GCATGTGAATCGAGGCTGGGTTTCTGTTTTTGCTGTTTTTGCTTCTGATGCTGCTTTTCTGTGTCTGCACCTGCGCCTGACTCATCGCTTGTCGCCGAACCAGCCGTGTTTGTCTCAGAGCCCGCCGTCTTGGAGATCAGTTGTGCATTATCTTTGTGACCAAGCGGCTTCAGCGGCTGGTGCCAGTCTGGCGGCGGCAGATAAATGATGTTTAGCGGAACCAGAGCCATGGTCCCGTTGGCCCGTGGCTCCTTTGGCTCCTTTGGCTCCGTTGGTAGCCGAGGCCGGGAAACACCGATAGACCGAGCATGCTCCGGTTCCAGAATCCGCTTCAACACAGACTCCACCGGCTCTCTATCACTGTTGTCAGCACATGGTCTCATAGACACGCAGAACGCTCTGTGTCTGATATACCTCTGCATATGCTGTAGGAGAGCAAGGTCATTTCGGTGCAGGAATCGTCGAGACGTCGCACCACTCGCTAAACGTGCGTGTAGCGGTCTACAGAGCATTTCCCTTTTTGGAATTGTTTACAAGCAAAGAACGAAGAGAACGAAGAGAACGAAGGAAAGCCCCCGGTATAACAATACACTGTAGCAAAAAAAACCTCTGATTGACGGAATAACAAAGTGAGCAAAACAAGTGAACGAACGAATGAATGCTATCGTCACTCTCCGTCTCGTCTCCTTTATTTTCGCCCTTTTACGCTGGTTTGGAATTACCGTGATACTTGGGACCCTGATTTAATCCTACGAGTCTCAAAATCAAGCGACTAGATTTCAAGATATCGATCAAAGCAGGGCTGTAAGCAGATGAAATTCGTTATTTTTTTTCTACACTCTTCTCTGCTTCATTCCAATTCTCCATTGAAAGTATTTTACGGCCCGTCCTCTTGTTTCTTTTATATACACTGGAACTAGATTCAAAGCCATGATTGTCAACGCACTTCGCAAAGCTACTTTTGAACATCCGTTTGCTGTTTGGGGACTGGCGCTCGGCTTCACCGGTACGTTGCTGCTCTTTCATATTTGACTCTGAAGAACATGTGCGCGGCTGAATGCAGTTCAGTCGAAAGACCATAAAGAAGCATTTAAGCGAATCATGGAGAGAAAAAAAACAACAACAACGAGAATTGACAATTGCTTGTTGCTAGGAAAACATAATCCATTACCTGCACTATTTTTTTCTTTCTAAATACTGTATTTTTTTTCGCTTATCCGTATCTCTTTATTTTTACGTAGGACCTATTCTTGTGCTGACCGTTCCTCCGATCCGCCAGGCTTTGGGATACCAGGCACCCAAGGCCATTCCCGAGGGATACCCATGTAAGTTTTCACCATTTGTCTGTATGCTAGATCGCTTGGTTTAATGCTACCTTATTACTAACGCATATACGTTGTCTCATAAATGCGCCTATTTGGTCTGGTTTCTTTTATTATTTTTTTTATTGTGGTAGTGCCCAAGCGTGCTAGACGCCCAACTACTGGCTTTGAGGACTAAACCGACAGATACTACAATCTTCTTTCTTCTTTTCTATCCAAATACATTTGTTGTTTTTTATATATATATTCGTTCTTTTTCTTACAGCGTGTAAAGCAAAAATAATTTTGGTATATTAATATGAAGAAAAAAAATAGGAAATAGGTTGAAAAATGATGGTGGTTTATACAAGAAAGGTATTGCACAAAAAAAAATACCAAGTGGTTATTCTCTCTCTCTCTCTCTCGCGTTTTTTTTACATCTCCTCCACTGCACATTTAAGAACTCGTAGCCATTTTACGCCCACTTGCCGATGAGAGCCATAACTGCAGCGCCGACAAAGCAAGAAGCAAAGCACGCAACCTTGAGAATAGGGCGGTAGTTGCGGAATTCTAAAGTGCCAAACTCCTCGGCAAGCAGGTTGACCAGGCCAGTGTATATCAGGATGCCTGCAGACAGCGAGTCCAGCACACCCATGGAGATAAGGGCGGCAGGCGAGTTTGGCTGGTACGAGTACCTGACGCCGACGCCGATGATCATGCCCAGCGGCGTAATCAGCATAAAAATGGCCGAGTTGAATGCGGCACGCAAGAAGCCATGGCGCTTGTACTTGACCTGGGCGATTCTGCTGCCCAGCGCCAGGCCCTCGCAGAACTGGTGGAAGCAGATGGCAATCAGCAGCGTCTTGAACTCTGTGCCGGTGGCAATCGACAGCGTGACGCCGATGATGACCGAGTGCAAACAGATACCCAGCTCCAGAATGTACGTCGAGAGCCGGTGCTTGTGAGCCGCCATTTCCGACGCCGAGTCGGGCGTGATGAACGGCAGGCCGTGCACGTGCGTGTGGTGGGTGTGCACGGCAATGGCGTCGCAGTTTTCTTGCGGTTCCTGGTGGCCGTGGGCGTGGTTGGTGCCAGAGCTGCTGACCGACAGCTTGCGGTCGTGCCCGGGCGACAGCGAGTCAGATGCCGTGCTTGTGCCGTGCACATGGGCTTGGGCCTCCAGGTCGCCGAGCTGCTTGGTAGTGGTCGCCGCTGCCCCCGCAGGCAGGTCGTTGGGCAGGCCGTGAGCATGTGCGTGCTTGCCCATGGCGTGGTTGGACAGCAGAAACTCCATCAGATGCATCGCGAATATCGCCATCATAGCCAGCACCCCGGGCCACCCGCCGTAGTTGCCCATCCTGCCGCCCACGCAGGGGTTTCCCAGGTTCTCGGTGCCCCCGGGCAGCATATGGATAAGAGCCGTAGAGATGATTACGCCGGTGCCCAGAAACTTGCCCAGCGTGAGCATGACCTTGGGGATGTGCAGCCCGGGCACGTAGCGGCCGAGCACAGGCAGGTAGGATCCTAGACCGCCGACTGCCAGGATGATGAAGATGGCGCCGATGTGCAGCCCCTTTTCCCAGCCATCGACCCCCGACGCAGAGCAGTCGAGCTCCTCGTGGTCGTGGTCGTGGTCATCGTCGGCGCCGCCCCCGTGTCGCTTCTTGTGGACCAGGGTCGCCACCGACGACCCGTACACCTGTGTGCATCCAAGCAGCAGCAGCAGCGCCAACTGGGCCACAGTTGGCCTAAAAGTAATGCCAGTCTTGAACATGGAAAGCTAACTATTTTAAAGCAAGAGCTGTTTTTTGTTTAGCTAAATAACAGTTAAAAATAAAAAATATCCCTACCAGGGAAACTATTAACAATAAAAAAAAAGAGGGGAGAATTCTTTTGCGTAATGCGTAGGGTACACCTCCGAAAAAAAAAGGATGATAAGTAGCAAACAAGCAAACAATTTGGAACAAAAAAAGAACGGGTGGAAAAAAAGGTGCCGATTATATACAGGATTTGTCTCTTTGTTTTTTTCTGCTTTGCGCGCTCGTTCAAGCAATAAAACACTAGTGACCAAAGAAGAAAGAAAGAAATAAAGAAAGAACTGGTTTTTTTCATTCCAGACAAAGAAGCCAAACGCTCGGCATTTCTTGTTTTTTTTTTCTTCGTTAACCAACCAACCCCCAACAAAAAAGTTTTTCCTCTAATTCATCGCCCATCTTATCATACCTTTTTTCATACTCTTTAACCGTAAAAGTACTTTAGATTTATTTTGTGTTGGATTGGCAAACATGCTAAGGAATTTTCTTTTTTCGGCAGTAGATTCCCTTCACCATACAAAATAATGTAAGGATTTTCCTTTTCGCTCCCACATACGCCTGCCAATCACTGCAAAGAAGGTGGGTTGGCCAATTGTAAAATGGGACGCAACCGTGAAGGTACACGTTTTAGTTTTTTTTTTTTCTTTCCAACCAATTTCCACTTTGCTCCCCCCAAATGGATGTTTCTACGCTTTTTCTTTATTTCTTCTTTTGTTTGCAAGTGACTTGTACAAATTAAGGGGGAGGGCAGAACAAAAACAGATGTGCAAATGAATTAAACAAGACTTTGTCTATATTTCTCTCCCCAATTACAAATCGGCTGAATCACAAGCTTGCTACAGCAGAAAAAAATAAAACACAAAGCCAATCCCACTCTTGCATCGCAGGTGGGGGGCTAAACAACTGTTTTTGGCATCCGGTTGTCAGATGCATATTCGCTTGTCTGTTTCGGCCTTTAGCGTCACCGGGAGGGTACACAAATGCTGTCTCCGAGTCAGAACTAGCAAAAATCGAGACAACGCCATCACTCGGCCAGCCAATTGGCTAAACGAAATAATCAAGATTGGAGATGACAAAATCATAAAACAAAAACCTGTAAGGTACTCACCGCATGGATGTTTCTTTTTCGTTCCTTCGAGATGCAAATCAACAGAGAATAAGGGAAATGCGAGTGGCTGGAATATGCACGGGACAAAAAAAACCATGGTAGTTGATTAATCACCGTGATCTGTTGCGATAATCCCGGTAAGCTGGGAACTGATCCAGGCGGTTAATTGGCCAGTAGATTAGATCAACAGCGGCTTTTCAAAAAAAGAACCATGTTGTGCATCTCTTTGCAAAGCAAGCACAGATGACGTATCAGTTCATGAAAATACAAACAAGAAAAAAATAAGGCAGACGACTTTATTAGTTGAAGCGGTTTGTCTGTTTATAAGCTTGACTTGTAGCTTGGCTAAACAGACTATACGCATTGGAAAAAAAAAAAAGACATCGTGGTGTCAGCAGATACTACAAGAAAAAAAAACAGGCAAGCCAGTTGCACCAAAAAGAGAGAAAAAAGCCGTACCTTGTTTTCTTTTATTTATTTTGATTGTTATGTGCATCCTCGTTTTTTTTCCCTCCTTTTTTCTTTCTTTTTTTTGTTACAAGTTCCTTATTTATTTTTTATTATTTTATTATTAATACAACTGGCTTTGTCAAAAATAAAAAAATAAGCACCATAGTAATCACCTTCAATTTATGCATCTACTAGCCCAATAAACATCCTTGCAACAGCAAAAAAAACAACAACTTCCCCTCTTTCTATCGTTTATTAACAAAGGCAGCAGCACCGACAGCCAAGCATAAGATATACAGCACAGAAACAGAGCGAGTGAATGACAATGAGCGAGTACCTGAGAGGGGTGCGTATGATATACATACCAGCAGAAGAGGATTCCTTTAACGCAGTGGAGTTTCCATTTGATCAAATAGGGTCATACCGAGAAGTACACGACATACCACGATACAACTTTGAACTGGAGCGGCAAGTCGAGCGAGAGGTACACAACTTTAGGGATGAAATGACAGTGCGCAGCATGCATCTGGAACACCAAAGAAGGCCAGCTCGACGCAAAACACACGCTGCGGTGCAAAGAAAACATATGGAGCCGGAGCTTCCGCACGTGGCCAGAGCCAACAGCACTCCTATAGGCGCCATCGTTGATTTGGGACACGAATACGATACTGATGAGTATCAGGGAAACGAGGCAAACGAGGGCGAGAGGATGGGCACGGTCCATGTGGTTTCGGCAGACGTTATAAAGTCGAGGTTACCGGGGCTAAAGAAAAAAGAGGAAAGGCCGAAAACCAGCAGATTGAGAACTTTATTCAAGTCAAAGACACGACAGACTTTGCCCGATTCCTAGACTAGCGAGAATATATATATATATACTTTCTGTTTTGGCTTTTCAACGATATTTTTTTCTGCTATCTATTATATTTTCTATTCCAAAATTCAACGTTAATACCATCTGTAGCAGCACAGACTGTAAAAGGCTGGCGCGTGGTTTCTGTTTACAGCATAAATGTCCGGAACGCGAGACGGATAATCGGGAACTTGCTAAACATCATGCTGATGACCGGCGTGGTTACCAGCTGCTTGGGCAGAACAATGGGCGTGTGCAGTTCGTTTTCCTGGATAAGCTCCAGAACCCTGTTGACCTCGGGTTTCCAGCATTCTTCGCTGTTAAGCTTTTCAACCATGTCGTCCAGCACATATCCTATCAGTCTGTGTACCTGGGCGGAGAAATGCGATGCGTCCCAGTAAAAATATTCGTCGGGGTTTTCGCATACCGGAATGGTGTTTGCATGTGTAACCAGCTCGAGAAAGTTGTAAAAGTCGCTGCCCAGGTCAACGTCGTATTTCATGGTTTTCAGACACGGATCCCTGGTGCTTTTTATGCCCAATGTCTTTAGAATCGGCTCTTGCTCCAATACGTCGATTATGTCACGGAAGGAAACCCACTGGATCCAGGCAAGCTTTCTATTTGCATCCTGTTCATATAGCTTATCCTCTTCCTTGATTTCCAGCACGACTTTTTCCAATGCCATATTAACCTTGTTAACCGTGTTTCTCACCGCATCTGGATAGTTGCCCAATTTGCTCCTGGGCGAATCATCTATGGGCGGAAGCGAAAACAAAACAAACCTGCCCAAACCCTGCTCCTTCAACGACAAAATCTGTTGCTTCAAATTGCCAGAAATCATCGTAGGCAGATACTCAGGATCCAATTCGCCGCTAAGTATGCCCTCGATAGATCTGAAAATCTCATTGGCCCCAGCAGTAAATACCGCCACATCATCCTTATAGCTACTGCCAGATACAGTAAACATATGGTATAGATTAAATAACTTGACTTGTTGATCGGTACTAGGCATCTGCACCAGGCTTTTAACGGGCAATGCTGTTACGTTTCCATTATTGGTTGTAGCTCCTCCAAATGCGTAGTTCTCCATCGTACGACATTGTAGGTCGGATAGGTATTCGACAAATGTAGGACCGTTGCTCCATCTTCCTTGGTAATAAGGCGCAGAAGGAAACAGATGGGCTATAAACGTGTAGAGGTTTCCCGGGTCCACTAAACTCTCTCCAAAGACTAAAAGTCTTCCTTTGGATCCTGGTACCCGTGGCTTCCGTGCTTTGCAGGTTGTTTGGCATAGATAAACCAGCAAAAGCACTTTGACAATGTATCTAATCATGGCAAGAGTTTTCGCTGGTTGTTGGTGAATATATGAATAGAAACGAGTAGGCGAGTAAAAGAGAAAAGAGAAAAAAAAAGAAAGAGAGTGGTTGAATAGTGTAAATATTTTTTGTTGTTGTTGGTGCAATTCGCTATAATATTGATATTTCGATAGAACAGCAAAACAGTAAACTATAATTTTTTTATACATGTGTAAATCCGCAACTCACATAGACGCACACATCATTTGTCACAATAATGGTGTTAATAATCCTACTGCCCAAGCTAACAAGAGTAAAAAAAAACACACTTGATCAATTACACTGTAGAAAACTCGAAATGTCCTTTTTCTTCTCGCAAGTAAAGAAATATATGAACCTGCATAGTGTAATTACATGCAACGTGTGTTCCTGTTTATTTCAAGCCAGTTTGTGTAAACACTCTTCTCTTTATGACGTTTATACACTCGAGGTAAATTAAAGGATCCTTGCGTGGCCAGTTTGCTCAAATACGCGCTTTCTCTCTCTCTCTCCCCCCAACGCAGAATCGGCTACGATATCCTACATGAACGTCTTCCCAAAATGCACGCATCGCCATTTAATTAATTGAGCACCGAGCTTTATAATTTTTTTTTGAGGGATTATACTTTCCCACCCTTGTTGCCTTTCCCGCCCTTTATCAAATGAGACAATGTTTTTTTTTCAGACGCAGGGCAGCAAAAAAAAAAAACATGACATTTCGTCACCCTTGTTTTAATTTTGCCTTGAACCGGATTGGGGGGTGGTGAAGAAGAAAAGGATAAAAAAGATGCACTGTAAAAAAAAAGCTACAAAATTATACAAGCGCATACAGGCACACACTCACGCATTATTTTTCACCCCCATCCTCTCAAGCCTATGAGAGGATGTATGCTGTTTAAGGAAAAAAAAAATAACCAGGTTTGTTCTGGAGCCGGTTGGCCAACAAACCAACCAACCAACCTCATAGCATTAGAAAAGTATAAAAGGAAATAGCGTGCACAAACGATAAAAAAAAAACTACTCATAATCTTTCTTTTTTTTTTTTTTTATTCCACTACTCTTGTTTTTTTTTCTTCTTCCACCTTGGCTCTTTTTGTGTTTTTATTTTTTATCTTTGCACTATTAACTGGAGTTTGCAAAAAAAAAAAATTTACTAGTTATGCGTGACGTCAACCAGCCTTTGCTATTCGAGACTGCCTGGGAGGTAGTCAATAAAGTCGGCGGAATCTATACAGTAATCAAGACCAAGGTTCCCGTCACTGTACAGGAATACGGCGACCGATATCATCTCACTGGTCCTTGGAACCGGTTCTCTGCGCATGTAGAAGTAGAGGAAATCGAGCCTGACCATCCAGCTATCAAGTCTGCTATAGAATCCATCAGAGCACAAGGCATCCAGGTTCTCTATGGTCGCTGGCTGATCGATGGCGCACCAAGGGTGATTCTCTTCGATATCGGATCTGCTGCGTACAAGCTGGACGAGTGGAAGGGCGATCTGTGGCGACTGGCTGGTATTCCGTCACCTCCTAACGATGTCGAGACTAATGATTCGATTTTGCTCGGATACTTGAACGCATGGCTTTTTGAAGAGGTAAGCAAGCTTATAGCATACATACATGCTATATAATGAAAAAAAAATGTTTTTCCATTCCATTCCGTTCCGTTCCTGCCCTTTTTTTTTTGCTCCCATTTTTGGCCTTGTTTCCTGCCTTTTATGTCTGTCTTGTATTTCTATTTTCCTTGATTCGGTCGATATCTCTCCAATCATATCAAGCAAGATCTTCCTTATTTTTATTTTCCACTCGCCAAAAAAAAAGGAACAAAGAAAAACAGACAACATCAGTTCTATATTCCTTTTCATGGGATTTTTTCTACTCATAATCAGGTCCTTCTGGGTTCCACTTGCTAAATGTATTTGATTTGTATTGGGGAATGCAGGAAAGGAACAAAGGGGGGGGGCACATATGTACATAGATTTGCTCATCCGCCCATTCCGCACATACATATATACATACATAAATATTGTGTATGCACTGCAGCAAAAGGGCGCATTCTGCAATGTATGCGTTCCAACCTGCATCGGTATCAAGCGGCATCCACACACAGACGCAAAAAAAAAACCCAAAGAGCCCAACGAATCTGTCGAAATAAGGAAGAACAGGATCGTGAATAATGAAAGGACCCTGCAACCAGACAACAATACAATGCACTATAGAACACAGCGAAAAGCATTCTCAGAGAAGAAAAAATAATTGGAAGGGCGGATCTCTAGAATATCACTGCGTTCAACAATAAAAAAAAAAAAACAAGACCCGCGCATTATCTCTGGTCCCTTATTTTTTTTACCCAATTTGTCTTATCAAGCATCCCATCTGTTGTTTCATCGATTAAAGCGCACAACATCCCCAGATGCTTATTTTTTTTATTAATTGTTTGTTTCCTTTTGCCATGCATGGATGAGCGGATGTTGTTGTATTTGTAGGTGGCGAAAAACGACACCGAACACGCAATCATCGCCCAGTTCCACGAATGGCAGGCGGGCGTGGGAGCCGTGCTATGCAACAAGCGCAAGATAGACGTGGCCACGATATTCACCACTCACGCTACGCTGCTGGGCAGATATCTGTGCGCAGGCAACGTGGATTTCTACAACAACCTGCGGCATTTCAACGTGGACGAGGAGGCCGGCAAACGCGGCATCTACCACCGCTACTGCATCGAGCGTGCAGCAGCACACTGCGTGGACGTCTTCACCACGGTGTCAAACATCACTGCTTACGAGGCCGAGTATCTGCTGAAGCGCAAGCCCGACGGAGTGCTTCCGAACGGATTGAACGTGGTAAAGTTCTCTGCGATGCACGAGTTCCAGAACCTTCACCAGGTGGCCAAGGACCGCATCAGCCATTTCGTGCGCGGGCACTTTTACGGACACTACAACTTTGACCTGGACAACACGCTGTATTTCTTCACAGCCGGCAGATACGAGTACCGCAACAAGGGCATCGACATGTTCATCGAGGGCCTGGCCAGGCTCAACCACCGCCTCAAGGCGTGCAACTCGCCGATGACGGTGGTTGCGTTCATCATCACGCCAGGAAAGGTAAACTCGTTCACCGTCGAGACGCTCAAGGGCCAGGCGCTGATCAAGCAGCTCGAGGACACGGTCGACGAGGTGTCGTCGAGAATCGGCAAACGCATCTTCGAGCTGGCCGCACGCGGGCACGAGCCAAAGGTCGAGGACCTGCTTACCGAGCAGGACCGCGTGCTGATCAAGCGCCGGGTGTTTGCGCTCAAGCGCGACGCGCTGCCGCCGATCGTCACGCACAACATGGCCAATGACAGCGAGGACCCGGTGCTGCAGCAGCTGCGCGCCGTGCACCTGTTCAACAACGACCACGACCGCGTCAAGGTGGTGTTCCACCCCGAGTTCCTCAGCGCCAACAACCCGGTGATCGGGCTCGATTACGAGGAGTTTATCCGGGGCACGCATCTGGGCGTGTTCCCGTCGTACTACGAGCCGTGGGGCTACACGCCGGCCGAGTGCACGGTGATGGGCGTGCCGTCGATCACCACCAACCTGTCTGGCTTTGGCTGCTTTATGGAGGACAACATCGTCAACCCGCAGGACTACGGCATCTACATCGTCGACAGAAGACTCAAGGCGGCCGACGAGTCGATGGACCAGCTGGCCACGTTCATGTTTGATTTCTGCCAAAAGACCCGGCGCCAGCGCATCAACCAGCGCAACCGCACGGAACGACTGGCCGATATCCTGGACTGGAAGCGCATGGGCATCGAGTACATGAAGGCCAGGCAATGTGCGCTGCGCCGCTGCTACCCAGACTCGTTCGACAGCGCCGATCCGTACGCCGACGAATACGACCAGGGCTACCCGCACAAGCTGTCCCGGCCCCAGTCGATTCCGGGCACGCCCCTGGTCGGCGCCGATCTGTCCACCTACGACCTGGCTGCGCTGAGCATCAGCGCCGAGCTTCCGGGGCTCAAGGACCACGACGACGACGACCACGATCTCAGGCCGCCGATCCAGCTCAAAATGAAGACGCCGCTGATGACTCCGACGATCCAGACGCCATGAGAGCAGCCAGCACAACGGCCAAAAGAAAGGCCTGCCGACGCTTTTATCTATTCTTTTCGATTTCATCGTTAACCACATTTTTATCGCTATCAGACAACGTGCACACTGGCTGCAACACGCGTGGCGCCTGGCGCATACACTGAATGCCAAGCATAGCCTAGCGTTTGGACAACGCCAAGTCCTGCTGCTGCTGCTGCCGCCGCTTTCTTGCAGTAAGAGCAGTGCAACTTTTTTTTTTTCTTTCAGCCATTTATTCATTTTCTGACCTGCTCTGAATAAAACACTTACTTACCACGATAGTGCTGCTGTCTTTGCCTACTCGTTCAGCACAGCGTCGAGCTCCTTGTCAAACTCGTCCAGCTGCGCAAGTATATCGTCGCCGCCAAAGTCCGAAGACAGAGACAAAGAGGCAGACGAAGGCGTCGAGGATGCAGGCGCTGAAACAAGCACAGATCGAGTGGATTCGCACGATTCATCGCCTGACGACTCCTCGGCATAAGCTTCCGAGTCGGACGGCTGTGCTTGCTCCTGATCAATTCCAAAGCCGACCAGTCGAGCCAGCGCATTGCGCGCAGCGCTAAGCAAGACCACGGCGTCCGACTGGTACCACAGATACCTCCTGTCTCCTTCCTCTGCCAGCCCACTGCAGCTGCCATTAGCAGGACAGCCTTCGTCGAATCTCTGCAGCAGCACCTGAAGAACCCTGGACGCTTTATCAGAAACGGGCTTGGCAACAATCACCAGATCAAGCAAATGCCTCAGTTTGCTCATCATCTCGCCGCACATCCGCGTCCTGCCGACGCCGCTCTCTCCCGACGCCGCAGCTCCAAGCACGCTCATCAGAAGCTGCAGACACAGGTCAACACGACGAAGCTCGCCTCTGCCGGACGCAAAAACCATGGTTGCTGCGCCAGAAACCATGCTGTCCATGCGCTCGTCGCGCCCAAGCATCCGCGCCAGCTGCTCGTCTCTAAGATACTTCAGCGCCAGCCGCGTGCGCTGCGACACGTTCAGGAACTGCAGCAGTATGCCGACAACCTCTTCAGTCACCGAGTGCCTGCTTTCTACTACCGCGTACCCAAACTGCTCGACAGTTCCTCGCGCCATGCTCGCAGCATACTCGGTGGCTTTGGGTCCGGCTGGCGGCGCCAAAAGACACGATATGCGCTGCACAAGCTGGGCAGTCTCCTTCATCGTCTTTCCCGCTCTCGCCGAAACTGCTGCCGATGCTGCCAGCTGTTGCGAGCAGAGCGCAATAAAGCCAAGGTACTTTTCATGCAGCGGCCCTAGCGCATTTCCCAGCACGTCGCTGTCGCTGTCCGTCGTGGCCACCGACGCCTTGGACTGGATTGCGCTTTCGTTCCGCGCCAGACCATTGCTGCCCATGCCCACAGAAGAGGAAAAAGACGAAACCGAAACAGCAGATGCAGATGCAGATGCAGACGCAGACGCAACAGGACCCTTGGCTGCCATCCGCTCATTCCCGTTCTGCTTGCCCTGCGCACCACGGCGTCTGAATAGCTGCAAGCGAGTAGACGATCCTCCTGCGCCAGACTGCAGCAGCGCATTGGCCAGCGACGGCTGCTCAGTCTCCTTGTTGCCAATCCCCGAAGCAGAAGATAAAGAGGAGGAGGAGGAAGGCAGGCCAGCACCGCTGCCAAACATCAGTCCGAGGCTGGAGCCAAATGCACTGGCTGTAAAGCTTGGGGCTCTCGGTCGCCGATAATTGTGTCTGTGAACAGCTCTTGCTGGCACCACGAGTTCAGGCTCTTGTTGTTGCTGCTGCTGCTGCTGCTGCTGTTGGCCAGCCATGCCGCCAGCGCTGCTGGTAGCAGCATCTGACGGCGTATCTCCAACCGCGCTTTCTACGCCATTAAACTCTTCCTCAGGCGCTATCTTTAAAAGACCCACAGCCGTCTCGAGCGACTCGTCAATCATCCCAGGCAAATGAGCAGCCAGCGCCAGCATCGGGTGCACAACACTACCACTTCCGCAATTGCTACGAGACAGCCGCTGGCCAGACAATGGCTGCAGAGCAGATACGTCGTACGCCAGTGTTTCCCGCAGCAGCCTCAGGCACCGTTCGCGGCAATTGGCAAACTCCAGACCACGTAGCAGCGCAGGCTGGTAGCCCCCAGCACACAGCGGGCCGGCGCGCTGAACGACAAGATCCCGGAACCGCTGCTCGTCTCTTTCGACCAGCGGGAATATGCGCTCAAATATACCCACAGCCATCGTGTAAACCGTGTTCGTCTGCGCGGTCATCATCAACACAAGGCTGGCGGCAAGGAGATCTGCCTTGACATCCTTGTTCTCTGCACACATGCGCGCCGCTAGCCCAGCCGTTTGCCGCAGCCCGGCAAGCACTGTTTCTGCAAACGCGCTGAACTCGGGCGACGGGTCACCGATGACGTTCGATAGCCGATCAACCAGCCGCAGAATCATCGGCCGCGTCGGCGTAATCACCACGGCGCCGCCATACTGCGCCTCCATAGCCAACGCGCTGAACACCTGCAGCGCCAGCCCAGCAAGGGGCCGCACAGGACAGCTCATCGCCCACTGCACCGCGACGTCGGCCCATTCCTGCGCGCACCCAGAGTAGTTCCGACTGAAAAGCCGGCTCATCTGCACGACGAACCGCTGCAGCGTGGCCCGGTCCTTCAAACCCACGTCGCCCGCGAATTCGGCATTAAAGCTGCGCCGCGAAACCGCAGACGACCGCCGCCGGATGCTCACAGGATCGGAAGCATCGGCTGAAGACGACAGCTTGGCGCCGCGACCGGTTCCAGCAGATCCTGCTTCAGATCGACTCTGCGGCGGGATAGCCACAGCAAAGTCGGCCACGTCAGCGACCACCGACGGGTCGGCAGCGTCGATGGTCGAGCCAGCGGTCCGCACACTGCTTCCACCACCAATAGATCCATTGCCGTTGCTGCTTTCCAACAGCTGCTGCTGGTTATCAGAATGCGTCTCTTTGAGCTGGGACTGGTTCTGATGGAGCTGGCTTCCGTCCTGATCGGCCTGCGCCCTGTGCGCGCCAAGGCTGCCGCTTTCCATGTAGTCGGCAGCATTGATGGATACCGGCGACCAGCCATGCAAAGCAGACTCCTCGTCCTCGTCGTCGCCGAACTGCGAGTCTTGTCGACGCTCATCGCGATGGTGTATCTGGTTATGACGGCCCTTCTGCACCGCAGCCTGACCATGAGTGCCATGCAAATCATCGTCATCCAGGTTGCCGAACCCTGTCATGCACTCGTCGCCACGCAGCACTCCCAGAACAACATGCGCTGCGTCGTTTGCCTGGACGACGACGCCCTGGTCAGTAGCCGAAGCCGAGTCTGACGCTAAGCCCGCACGCGTGCAGCGGGCTCGCTCAGATGCTACAAGATTAACCAACACGGTTCTCGCGGCATCACGGACCCACTTTTCGGGGCTGGCCAGGAGTATGATTGTCGACGGAAGAACCGCCAGCGACTGGTGCGCGGCCAGAGCATCGGGCTGCTCATACGAGATGGCGCCAAGATAAAACATGGCCAGGCCGCCTGTCGAAACAAGCAAGTTTCTTTGCTGTGGCTGCTGCTGCTGCTGCTGGTGCTGCTGGTGCTGGTGCTGGTGGGATTGCTGCCGATAAACATTCCGTCCGCGGCCCTGGTGATGCGCCAGATGCTGCTGCTGGCTTATAAACAGAATCTCAGCCGCCCACCGCTCACCGGCAGCCATGCCAGCGGCGATGTTGCGCGCAGGGATGTCCGTGACGCCCAATGGAACAGCCGCCGAGGGCCGCATAGTCTCATCGGCCAGCATCTGTACAAGCCGCGGGCCCTGCAAAGAACGCGTTAGAAACACCGATATCCGACGCATAAACCCCAGCAACGCGCTGCTTCGAGAATGTACCAGCAGCCCGGTAAGGTACCTGATAATCAGCCACACATTGGCTTCTCTTTCTTTGTCGTTGCCACTGCCGGCAAGCGCAAGCCAGAGCTCCTGCATGCTCGACATCGAGTCGTGGCCGGTCTTGATCGTCATATACAGCATGCACTGCAGAACCAGAAGCGACTCTCGACTCAGTGCCACCGGCTCCAAGCAGGCCAGCCCATCAGGCGACCCATCGTCGCTATCGACTGTAGCCAGCGCATCCGTCTGACGTCGTAAAACAACGTTTACCAGCCACGGCCGCGCCAGCCCCAAGAAGGCCGTGAGCTGCGGGCCATAGACACTGTGTGCATGGATTTGGCGCACGGTCTCCATCAGCACCGACACCGAGTGACCAGCAAACGCCAGCGCTACCGCCTCTGTCAGCCCGGCAGCAGCCTTGGACGCAATCGCCGGAATGTCCGACACGATGCTCGGCCCCAGCTCGTCCACGCAGTACACGCAGGAGATGTCCACAGACAGATGCAAGCACATGGTACGCAGCAGCACAAGCGCCTGCCGCCGGACACGCGGCTGGTCAGAACGCAGATGAAGCAGAATCAGCGGCAGCAGCCATCCGGCGTAACGCTGCGTCAGAAGCCTCCCTTGCAGGGTATCGCGTCCTCTGGTCGACATGCCGCTGTTGATGTCATTAGAGCCGGGACTGCTGCTCCATGGCGATATTATTGCTGCCAGCGCTCGCAGATAGCCCAGGATGACGCGGTCGCTGGTCATGCTGAAGCCCTTTGCCATAGCAGTTGCGCCAGACCCATGGCGGATGCTGCTGGTTCTGTTTGCAGGCACGTCGCCGGATCCAAACATAAGACCCAGCCCAGAAGCACTATTGGATCCAGCAGCAGAAGCAGAAGCAGAAGCAGCACCAGCACCGCTGCCGTCAGCCGCACCAGCGCTTGCGCCAGATCCACCAGCTCCAGTTGCTGAGGCGGCTGGATCCGGAGATGCTGACCCAAACCCATTTTCCACGCTGTTGGTCACTGGCATCCCGTACGAAAGCTGCACAAGCACGCGCATCATAGCCGCATCCGCCGGATCAGACCTGACCGTCCACTCGACCGCCCGCTGGCCAACAAGCTGCACCCGCGCGCTGTAGTGGTTCAGGGCATCCGAGACCCACGCAAACAAAATGGCCTTTTCGCGCGGACCACCTGTTTCCAGCAGCTTGGCGTCGCCGGGCGCCTGCGCGTCTGCCGCCAAAATCCCGTCGCGGCGACACAGCACGGCCATGGCCCTGACAGACGTCAGCTCAAGTTGCCGACGCTCGTCCTCCAGCACCGCAGCCAGATGCGCACGCTCGTTGGCATCCTTGGTCTGCTCCAGGGCCAGCGCAATAAGACGCTGCTGCGCGTCGCGGCTGCTCTCTGCATATCTGCCCAGGCTACACCAGCGCTCAAACAGCTGGTAAAGCCCGTTGCGTGTCTCGTGCGTAAACTTCTTCGACGCCCTGGTCGATCCAATGCCGCTGGGCTGCTGCTGCTGATAGTGATCGGCTGCCCATACCGACGGCGCCTCGGCGGCCGAAATAAAGTAATACAAGGCCTCAATGAGACCGCAGAAATGGATGCGCAGCGGCTGATGCTCCCATTCCCACTGCACAGAGCTTTCTGACAAAAACGTCTTTGTCTCGCGCACATACGAGATCAGCTGCGTCATCAACTGCTCGTCCAGGTACAAGGCGTGCCCGTGCTGGTCCTGCGCATTAAGCTGCCGCGCGACCTGCCGGAAGATCTGTGCAAGCGACAGCCGGAGCCGCCGTCTGCGCATCTGGCTCACGGACCCGCTTCCGCCGTTGTTGGCATTAGCCGCCGCCGCCGCCGCCGCTGCTGCTGCCGCAGCCGCCGCCGTAGCAGCTGCCATAGCCACTGCATTAGCAGAGCTATGGCCGCCTGCCAACGACGCCGTATCGCTCGCATCGCCGTGGCCATGCGACGAAGCATGGCTGCCAGCGGCGAACTGCGACTTTGTCGCTGCATCGAAGCTGTTGGCGCGCCGACCCGAAATATGCGCAACATCAGAGCGCCCAGCGCCGTCCCTGCTTCTCTCAGCCGCTCCCATCTGGTGCGAGTTTCCAGTCGAGTCGCTGGTCGCCTCCGTGTCGCTGGCCAGACCGCTGCCCTCGCGAGCCAACGCACTGGCTCCTGCACGCAGCCCCCGGCGCTTGGTTGAGCCATGCGAAGCCAGCTGCGCTGCCGCCAATATACTCGAACCAGCGCGATAAGCATGCTGCGCAGCCGAGCGAGGACTGCCGCTGGCACTGCCGCCAGAACTAGGACCACCGTTGATGTACTGGGCCAGGCTGCTGGGGCTCGCCGACCCACTGGCGACACCCGACACGTGCAGATAGTTTTTGTGCGACGATAATAGCGAGCCGTCGTCAAACAGCGACTCGGAAAGCGGGCGCAGCTCGTGCATCAGCTCCTGCAGATACGCCAAGGGCGTGTTGCAAAAGGCATAAGCGATCTGCTGGCGCAATGGCGAGTTGTCCGAGCGAAGCGTCATGCCGGCCATGCGCACAAGCTGCGCAACCGACGCTAGCCCGACGCCCTGCTCCTGCTTGCTGCCCCGGGAGCTGGACTTGAGCGGTGCCAGCTTACGCGCTATAGACTTTGCCAGGCGGCTACGCCCACCGCCAGAGCTGCCATTGGCACTGGTGCCAGAACCGGCTCCCGCGCTGGCACTGCTACCAGCAGGGCCCTGGTCTTTGTGCCCAAACACGCCATGGCCATACGGGCTGCGGCCAGCAGCAGAAATAGCCTCGTTGTATGTGCCAGCGGGAAGCGACACGACTGCAAACAAAAACAAGCAGCCATAGGCGTTGACCAGATCCGGCCTCGGCGCCAGCGCAGCCTTGTCTCCAACCCGATGGCCAGCTGCCCGCACATACGAGCTCAGCCCGTGGACGCCGCCAGACCGAACCGACATGTCAGCGTACTGGTTAATAAGCGGCTGCATCTGGTAAAGCCGCTGGCACACCAGGGTGCGCGCCACAAGCATGACCTCGGGAATCAGCGCACAAGCTCGCCGGATAAACTGCGGCAGATGCTGAAGCCATAGGCTGATATCGGCATCGCGCACGCTGGCAGCAACCTTCGCCAGCCGATGCTGCTGCTGTTGTTGCTGAAGCCTGGGTTTTGGCTGCTGGTGCAGGCTGTCGCCATCGTCGGGACCAAACGGCACATCCCAGAACTCGCCGACCATCGGCGCCTCCTCGGTGGCAGCAGACCCTGGAGCTGGTTTGCGTGGAACCAGGATGTTCAGAACCTCGTACGCGGACTCGACGCCCCTGAGCACCCACGAGTGGCCTGCAGTTGGCACTGCTTCGTGCGCCGCAAGCAGCCGACGCAGCGACCCGATCTGGTAAAGCACATCGACGCAGACCCGCCGTGCCCTTACGTTGCTGGAGCACAGAATCGCCAGTGAGTTTGCTTCGATGCCGCCCAAAAGCCCCGCCCACTCGGCAAGGCTCTGCCCGGCTATCCGCTGATGGTCGCCAGTGCCCGAGCCCTCGTCGGTATCAGCACCAGCAGACGCTGGATCAGACGCACCGGCACCGCCACCGGTGCCTGCTGGCTTGGATTGGTGGTCGCCGCCAAAAGGCGTGCCCGGTGGAGAAGCTGCTGCTGTTGCTGCTGTTGCTGCTGCTACTGCTGTTGCTGTCGCTGATGCAGGAACAGCAGTGCCGTCATTCGGTATCCCAGAAGCCTTGTTTCCGCCGACGGCGTCCTCGGCAAGACACTCGATCAGAGCGATTTCCAGATAGTACGCCAGGTCCAAGCACACGTGCAGAAAGCCGCCGTTCAGCACGCCAACCGACGACGAAATGGACTGCAGCGACGTCTTCTGCAGCCTCGCCTTGGTGTCCAGCGAAATCGACGACGCCGACGACACCTCATCGTCCGCCATGGCGCTCTCCACCGTGCCCTGGCTGTCAAGCAGCGCAGATTGCCGCAAGGCATCCGGACCATCGCGAGTTTCTTGGTCGCTTAGAGTGCCCGTGTACGATCTGCTCAAAAGCACGGGCTCTCCGCCAAGACTAGAGGAAATGGGCAGGCCCGAGGCGCCAGCAGAGGTGTTGCTGGTGGTGCTAAGATTGGCCGCGTGCATAAAGCGACGGCCGCTGGCAGCCGACCCCACGACGCCAAATGGCCAGGCGCCCGGCGTGTCCGAGAGCGGGTCGCCGGGCAGCGCAAACGGCACGCACGATCGACGGTCGCGCGAAAACACGCCGCTGACCAGAATCTCCGTATACCGCTCGTCCGTGGCACGCAGCGCCTGCGTTGCGCGCACAAACGCATGCACAATGGCATCGAGCCGCTCTCTGCTGCTAGCAAACGGCGACCAGTGACGCAAAGTCTGGCGGACGGACGGCGGGCAAAGCAGGTCCATCAGGGTAGCTCTGGACTGCGCCGCCAGGGCCTGGTCCACATGAAGGATGTTCTGGACCAGGGTCTCGATCAGTCGCGGCAGGTCGGTCTGCTCCCAGAACAGCCGCGACCGCGACACGTTGCGCACATACACGGACATCAGGTCCAGGTACACCTGTCGCTCGGCCGGGTACCTGGCCGCCGTCTGCCGCAGAACACTGGCTGCAGCGGCGTCGACGGAGCCGGGGCTGCCGCTGTCGGCGCCGAAAATGCCCGATGCATCGCCGGATGCGCCCAGGCTGCCAGGAGCGCCGCCTGCACCGGTTCCCTTGGCGTCTGCGTCGTCCGAGATCGCCGCGTTCGAGCCGACTGCGCCCAGGCTGCCTGCACCAGCACCGCCAGAGCCCCCACCGCCAGAAGAGGCAGCGGCAGCAGCGGTAGAAGCAGCAGAAGCAGAGACAGATGAGCCCGCTGCCTGCTGGTCGCGGGTCGCAGTGGACGACAGCAAAAGGCTGGTGTTTGCAAGGCTGAACGGCGACCCGGTCAGCACCACGGACGACATCGGCGGCATGGTCCTGGTCAGTCGCCACAGCCGGTCGTCTGCCAGGACGTAGTTGCCAAACACCGGGCACAGAACGTTAAAGTACCGTGTCATGACGCCGATAGCCGTGATCAGCGCGCTTTTGATGTTGTCGGGCAGCGATTCTGGATCAATCAGCAGCGTCGTGCCAGAAGCCCCGCTCGCCGACGAATGCATAAAGCAGCCAGCGCTCGCGGCTGCTGCTGCTGCTGCTGCTGCTGCGGTGGCTGCAGAGACCGCAGCACCGGCAGAGTTGGAAGCCGTGTTGCCCAGGGAGCCCGTCCCAGAGTGCCCAGCTGCCGCCCCTGCGCCGCCGAGCTGCGAGCCGCTGATGGAGCCAGAGTCTATTTGGGTATCTGCTGCTGACGAAGACGGCTCAAATACATCGAGCCCGCCGAGCTGCGCAACGCCAGGGAACGGCGGGTGCATCGGTGCCGCGCCGTCTGCGCCCAGGGACGCTGCGATAGAGCTGGCCTTGCCGCTTTTGGCGTGGTTGTGGGGGTGCGGGCCCGAAGAGGACGTGGTCGAACCACGGCTGCTGCTGCTACTGCTGCTGCCTGCAATGGCGGCAACATTGACCAGCGCCTGGAATGCCAGACCGACGCGCGCCGGGTTCAGGGCGTCGAGCACGGGGCCGGCTTCGACGATGTCGCGCGTGGTGCCGGGCCAGCCGCTGTCGATCTGCAGCATGTTTTTGAGCAGCTGGCGCATAGCAAAGTCAAAATTGTAGCAGGCAGCGCAGGTCAGAAAATACACAAACGCCGAGTGCGGCACGGTCTTTGGCCACGCGTGCAGCTTGGTCGCGGGAAAGAAGATGCGCGAGAGCGAGTCAATGCGACGCAGCACCACGGCGGGGGCCTCGGGGTAGCGGAACAGGTAGACCCACAGCATGCGCAGAATCGCATCCATGGCCACGCGGCGGAACTGCTTGTCCTTGAGGCGCTGGATGCAGAACTCCAGCAGCGACAGCCAGCGCTGGTGGAACACGTCCTGGCGGCTGATGCACAGCGTAGCCGCTGCCAGCGGGAAGGCCACGTGCACATGGCGCACCTTGGCGGCCATCTTCATGGCCTTTGCGTAGATGATGTCGATGGCCTGCACCAGCTCGGGCAGGTTCACCTCGGCGTCCACCACCGCGGCCATCGGCATCAGCAGCGCCGCCAGCAGCGTGGCCCACGCGTGCTTGAGCCGCAGGCTGCCCGTGGTGCGCGAGTAGAACTTGGCGCAGCTCAGCAGAAACGCAGAGCTCTCCTCCAGCGCATCGATCGGAAACACGCGCAGCCGCAGAAACCGCATGTTGTGCAGCAGCACCACGATGCGCTCGTCGTTGCCGCTGCTGACCATCGGGATGCGCTCCAGCTCGGCGATGAACCGGTCGCTCATGCTGGCGAACCGGATCTCGGAGATGCGTCCAATCAGCCGCGCGTACAGGTCCTGGATCTCGCGCCGGTTGCGCGACCGTCGCAGCGTCGCCGGGTTCACCTGCTTGACCTGTCCAAACACCAGCTCCTCCAGCCGGTCGCCCAGGTCGCCCTCCAGATGCGCCGCCTCCAGCTGCCCCACCACCGCGCCCAGCGCCCGGCACAGAATGTACACCGACGCCAGCGACCGCCGCTCGCGCACAATGTACTGCGCGCGCGACAGCAGCGACGAGCCGCCGGCCAAAACGCCGTCTGCCGCCGGGCCCTCCAGTGGCTCGTCGTCCGCCGCGTCGATCGTGGTCTTGCGCCACACAAGCAGAAGCTCGATGATCACCCGTGGCCGCCTACGCGCCATCAGCCCCAGCTTCTCCAGCGCCCGGTCAAACACCGCGTCCACCCCGACGTCCAGGTGCTTGCCCAGCTCCGGCTCCCTGTCCAGTCGCTGCTCCACGATCTCGTCGATTTTGCCCGCCGCGCGGTCGCGAAACTCCTCGTACAAAACGCGGATTGCGTATTGCTCGATTGCCCCGCTGCTGGCATACGCACCCAGAGGCACAGCGCCTGGCTGCTCGTGAAAACGCGTTTCGGACGCTGGCGCGGCTGCTTGGTCGCCGACGCTGTGGGTTTCAAAAGCATGGTCACGTGCGCGGCGCTGGTCGGCTCCGCTGGGCTGCTGCTCTCCTGTGCCCTGGTAGCTGCTGCTCAGACCCGGCTGTGCTGCGCCCTGGCTTAGGCTGCCAAAGCCACTCTCGACAGGCGACAACGGCTCTGTGTACGCAGCACCAGGCTGCTGCTGGGTTTTCTGCTGCTGCTGCTGGGCTTCTTTGAAGCTGTAGTTGCCAAACGGCGACTCTTTGGCCACTGGCAGCGCTCGCGGCTTGCTGCTGCCGCTGCCGCTGCCGCTGCTGGCTGCTGCCGCTGAAGAAGATACTGACGGCTGCTGCTTCTGCTGCCTCTGCTGCTGCTGCTGCTGCTGCTGTGCTTCCATAAACGAGTAGTTTCCGAACGGGTTGCTGGGACGCAATGAGCCGCCGTTGCCCTTTGAAGACCCCGCCATTTGGTAAGTATTGAAACAAGGGAGGTAAAACGTGAATGTGCTTGGTCGTTGAAATTCCGTATGCTAATGTTTGTGTGAAATTGAAGTGTGGTTTGGTGCTTTTTTTCGCGTTTTACAAAGAAAAATGCAGCAAGTGAGAAAGAAAGAAAGAAAGAAAGAAAAAAAAAAAAGTAAATTATAGTGAACAAAAGAACTGAGAAAGAACAGCTGGGATTTATAACTGGTCCTTTTTACGGTTTAATGTTTTTGTCGAAAACTGATGATATCTTGGCAAAGACGCTTTGATTTTTTTTATTTTTATTTTTTACGCGGTTTGCCAAAAAATAAAAAATAAAAAAGCAGCATTTTATTCGCTGCCCTGACCACGAATAACAGCAAGCTTCATTGGCCCTCCCCGGAGAACGGCTTCGTCGCTGGCGATTACATAAACTACGCCGCACGAGCTCTTGACCCAGTCGCAAAACACATAAGTGTCGCTATTCCATCCCGACATCAGAATATTGCCATCCTCTGCGTAGTGAATATGGATGCGACGTTCCTTGGGCGGAATCTCGGCACTCACAGTCACGCCAGGACTACTAGACTCCTCGGAGTCTATGCACACGTACCATCCGTCGTGGGTCAGGTATGTGATGCCATCGACAACCGTGAATCCGAAATCAGCTCCGATTTCTACCGACCCGGAGATAACGGCATTGCATGACGAACTGTCGAAAACATCAAGATAGTCAGGCTCTCTTTCGTAATTGTCCTCGTCCTCGTCGTCTTCATATTCTGGTTTGCAAATCTCCAGCATAAACGTCTCGTTTTCTCCTAGCGCTACACCCTTGTTGTCGCGTAGCTGGAAATTGGGGCCACGCTCTGCTGGCGGCCTACACTTCTCTATGCTCTTTACTTTCTCAATATACTCTTGAATGGTTGCTTTTTTTGTAAGCAGGTCTTTCATGATCTCGTATCTGATATAAGAGCTGGATGTGTAGCTGACGCGAACTCTCGGGTCGCAAGTATCAAAAACATGATATTCAGACGCACGGTTAACCACAAACAAATGCGAAACACACAAATTTGCTTTGCTCTTCGCAACCTGGGCAAACTTTTCAAAGTCCTCCTCTTCCCCGGTATCGTAAAACTCGGCAATCGTGTTATCATGGAGTATGCGTTCAGGCGGCAAAATTTGCGCAGTGGGTCTGAATACAAAGTACAATACAGGAAGCTGTTCATAAGCCCATACTCCGTTTTCCGCTTTCTGCAGCATAGCAGGTCCGGCTCCAAGCATATCGCCATATCTCATCCGTGACATGATGATGTTTCTAGACCTGTAGTTGCATTTGACGCCCTCGGGATGCTGCTTCTGGTAGGCCACAAAGTAGTCGTTGTCCAATACAATAAAACAGCCATGCTCCTTTAGCTGTTCCTCTACGTCAAATGCCTCGCTATCGATATCCACAAATGTCGAATAGGCATCTAGAAGGCAGGACTGGATACTTGACCGGCCAACGTGTCCAGGAACATAGATGGTGTAAGCGCTCATGTTGAATACAGATAGAAATGAAATTTGATGTGAAAGAATGATTTATATTATATCAAAAATATATATATACAGCAACTTGCCTGCTTTTTTTTTTATAGGAACCCGAAATATTCACTGATGGCTGCGGATTTTCATGCACTGGAAAAAAAAAGTGATTAAAGTACATTACCAGATCAATGATGAAATTATCGCTGGTTTGTTTCTGGTTTTTGTTGTTTTGGCAAATACTCAGCTATTTTTTCTTTCTTTCTTTCTGATAAACGGGTTTACCCAGCTATAAGTGGTCAAGCAACATCAAGTAAAACTTGCTTTCTCCTTTCAAAAAGAAAAAAATACATGTAACTTGTTTCATATCATGTACATGTTGCTCATTTTACAATGGCTGTCAAAACAGCTCATTAAAAGAAAAAAAGTATCAACTTTGTAAATATTGGGAAATAAAAAACCCCTAGAGTTTTTCCCAGTTCTCCAGGCATTTAAAACCATCCAGAACTTTTGCTTTCTAAATGCTACACAACGATATGTTGACAAGAAGAAGCGATTGACGCAACCATGAGAAAACCAAAAAAAAAATCTGTCTGCTATTTTCATTTCCAGTTTCAGTGATAGAAGGGTTGTCACTTTTTTTTTTTACAGAACTTTTTTTTCATAGCAAATCAAATGAAGCAAAAGAAGTCGTAGATCCACACCACTTGTCAATTTCTTTTCTCTTCCTTCCCAAGAAACAGATAAATGAAGGATTCTCATTTACATTCAAAATGAAAAAAGTTTGAAAATGAAAAAAAAATAAAATTATTTCCAGTTTTTTCTAGTTTTTCAGTGCTGCAGTTTTATGGCCGAACAATTGGAAGATCCCTAAAAAAAACGTACACGATAAGTGTAAATGAAAACACAAATAATTCTGCAAGCAATTTGCATACTGCAGCTTACAATACAATACTTATTTGCCAAGAACTTGTAGATTATGTTGCATGTGTTTACACACATAAAAAAAAACACAATGAGCCTATAAAACCACCGTTGTAGCATATGTATGGCGTTGCATGCAGACTTTTTGCAAAACAAATAGACCGGATCTACCTACATTCCTATTAGAAAAATAAATTGATAGAATCTAGCAGCCCAAGCAACCTATTCATTTAACTAGCTATGTTGCTTCCACCTTTCATTTATTATTCTCTTGTTTTTTTTTCCTTTGCAACTTTTATTATTACCGTTTCAAAAAGCCGTTTGTTGTAATTTACCTTTTTTAGTATATTTTAATACCTGTACTTTAATCAAAAAAAAACATAATTATTACATACTTTTTTTTTTGTTCTATACTTTGTTGAAGATGCAAAAGTACCGACTCCATGGACCGCTGATCCAGATAGTCATTATCAGCTTTGTGTGTTTCCTATGTCCAGGCAAGTTCTCTGCTTTATTGGGGGGGGGAAACGTATATTCAAAAACAAAAACAAAAAAAAAACAAAAAAATGTCTGTGCGTTTACTAACTCTACATTGCGCTCGAACGATATTGCAGCGTCACAATTCTCACCAATCAATTGTTTACTATAGGAATGTTTAATGCTTTAAACGCTATGGGCGGGGCCGGTCAAATCGACCGCACAGTATCGAATAATACCAATACCGGTATATACAGCACATTTATTGTCTTTGGCGTACTCGGTGGAGCCATCGTCAACTTGCTTGGAATCAGATGGACAATCTGTGCATCAGGACTCACATACGCACTTTACTCATCATCATACATTTTCTATAACCATACCAAAAACGGCGGCTTTAGCATAGCTACAGGACCTATTCTCGGTATCGGAGCAGGCGTGCTGTGGTCTGCTCAAGGAATGGTCATGATGTCGTATCCCGCGGAGAACAAGAAAGGACTGTGTATTTCTGTTTTCTGGATAATATTCAATCTGGGCGGAGTGATTGGAGGTATTGTGCCGTTTGTAATCAACTACAATAACGGCAAAGAGAATCAGGCAAAACCATTACCCGATTCTTGTTATATTGTTTTTGTGGCATTGCAGGTATTGGGAGCGCTGTGTGCACTGGCGCTGTCTCCGCCGGAGCGTGTGATTAGATGCGATGGGTCGCATGTGGTGCTTATGCGATATACCAACGTAAGGCAGGAAGCGCTGGAGACGGTTAAGTTGTTTTTTAATCCCTGGGTTTTGTTGTTGATTCCGTTGTCGCTGGCTTCGAATTTTTTCTATACTTATCAGTATGGGCCTTACAACGGGGTTTTGTTTACTCTGCGGACCAGGGGGCTAAACTCCATGTTGTATTGGGCTTCGCAGATGGTAGCGGCTTATATGGTGTCGTTTATACATGACAGAGAACAGCTTACGCGTAGACAGCGCGGTCTGGTTTCCCTCGGCCTGGTTGCTCTGCTGACCAATGTGATGTGGGGATGCACGCTGGTAGTGCAATTGCGGTATACCAGAGGCGCCGATGAGGATAACTTAACGAATGATTATCCCGGTGGATTGATAGATTTTTCGGAATCGTCGAGAGCTGCGGGGCCGATGATGCTTTTTTGTTTTATGGGAATGGTTGATGCGCATCTGCAGTCGTTTGCCTATTGGCTTATTGGCACAATGACTAACGATTCGCAGATGTTGGCGAGGTATGCGGGGTTTTACAAAGGGATGCAGTCTTTGGGCGCGGCGGTTGCTTGGCAGCTGGATGCGCAGAATGCACCGTTGATGACGCAGGTTATTGTTAACTGGGTGCTTTTTAATCTGGCGATTCCGTTTACGTGCTACGTTGCTAGTCGGATCAAAGACAGCTCAGAGGAGGCGGTTGATCGGCCGGCTGATGACTGGCTGATGGATACTCGGACATCGAAGCTGGACGATTATTACAGAGAACTGTAGGGGGGGTTTAAATTGTAGTGTAATGATGTTGTCAGAAATAAATCCACAATATCTCTATAAAAGGTTGTAATGTTATTGGCGGCCACCGTCTTCTGGCTCGGGAACAGAAACCTTTGTGCGTAGACGGTCAAGCATGCTGTGCATTCCCTGAGCAACCGCGTCTTCGCTCAACAGCCCATCGCGGGCAGCAGCGTCCCATAGTCCACGTGCCTCTTCTTCGCGGCCGATGCTATGGAGACTCAGTGCCACCCATCCGACCATCCGGCTAAACGGCACCACCTTCATGGTAGCAGCAAACGGATGTGTGCTGACAAGACTCTCGACTCTCTGGTTAAACGCAACCAGCATCTCCCAGGTCCTCAGCACCTGATGCCATTGGGCATGCTTGCCATATCCCCGCATCATGATAATAAACGTTGTAGCATTGGGTGCTGGCACCAAGCCCCTTCTTATATCCGCGATTTGATGCCTATTCCGATAGGCCTTCTCCGACGAGCCCCCGGGCTTCTTCTTGCTAGGATCAAACATGGTCGAGTCTGCAGAAAACGATGCCCGCGAAGTCAGCCAATTCACCAACGCCTTGCGCATCTTACTCGAAGAAACAGGGTCGTCCGAATGTCCCAACAGCAGAGTGCCTCCGACATGCATGTTACGGTCGCTCAACACCCTTAGATCCACAAACCTCGCTCTCTGTCGCTTGACGCCTTCCGTCACATCCATCGATGCCAGAGGCTGGCTTAATCTCTGCTCCTTGGCATTTACCATGCTGCAAAACATGCTCCAAGCACGCAATCCGCCATTAGGCAACGACACAAGCCGTGAAATCACATAGTTATATGTGGTGACGTTGAGCGATACTCCGTGATCAACTTCTGCATGTCGCATGGCGATCAACGCCAGATCAACCGCGCCTTTGCGTACACTACACCGTGCAAGGGCATTGACCGTCGCGTAGGTAGGCGGGTATCCATGATCGAGCATATCGGTGTACGCTCTACGCGTCCTAAGCAAATTGTCCTTCGCTGCATAGCACGATATGCGCAGCTGATGGCATCCAGCATCGGGAAGCACCCCGCGCATTTCCATCTGTCGCCACTTCTGCTCCAACAAATTTGCATCGCCCAACGCGTGTGCATACAAAAGCAGCGCATAAAACCCCTTTACCTTGGGATAGTCCTCGATTAGCCGCTCCAGTTGCGTGAAATGCTCGTGGGCTGTCTGCAGATTGCCCGTTTTGACACTACGCAATAAAAGCGAGATTGAGACGGCTGTTGGCTGCGTAAACGTCGTGGATGACACTTTCTCGCGCAGATCCGGCGGATGTGACTGGCAGTAACGCAGAAGCGCTAGAAGCGTGTGTTGGCTGCTCACTGCGATGTTTGCGTTCTCGGCTGCGGCAACCAGCGCCTTTGCCTGCGACTCTAGGCCGTCGCGCAACAGACTCTTGATCACCACATTAAGCGTCGCTGCAAAGGACCCGCGCTGGCTGTTGCCGGCGATCATCAGCCGGGTTCTTTTGCCAGGCAGAGAATCGCCGATATCAAGCATAAACGCCTTGGCAGCAGATTCAGCGTCCAATGCTAAAAGCGGCCTGTCAGGGGCCTTTCGCGCATCAAAGCCGGGAAGCTTAGCAGCCATCGCGTCAACCACAGCGCCTTCCTCCACACGATTGTCCTCGAGACAGCTGATCAGAAGCGCTATTTCTGCAGCCCAGACGCCGGGACATCCAAGTGCAGCTACAGCTACGGTCGCAAACTGCTGAGCCGATATCCGTCTTCCTGCCAAAACATCCGATCTGAACCGAGCCATCAGCTGCGGAATCCTGTTCGAGCCACTTTCCAAACTATCCAGAGCACTCTTTGCCGCCCCCGTCATCCTGATCTTCTTTGCGCGCATCTGCTCCAATGTCTCTCGTGCCTCCGACCATCTGCCGCATCTTGCCATCTGCGTGGCAACAGAGACGTAGGTGTGAGCGGTAGGCGAAAACCCAGCCCGCTCCATCTGGCCGTACCAGTCTCGCCACTGCGCCTGGTTGCTGCGCAAAATACTCGCATGCATCATTATGTTATACGTTGCCGCATCGTAGGCCACCCCGGCTCTGCGCATCCTCGCCAAAACCTCTTCGAGCAAATTGAACCTGTACCGCAAATCCACCGCATGCATATGCAGAAGCGCGTTCCATTCTGGCGCTGTACGGCCGTACCCGGCTACCAGAAGCTTAGATATGGTTTCCCACGCCTTGGGTCCATTGCCTGCACGGGTCCACGCAAGCATAATCTCCTTCAGAGCCATGGCCCTTGCCGGAGGCGGCTGGTTTATGTGTTTGCTTGTGGATGCTGAACGCGGCTCGATCTTCTCCTTGTCAGCATTCAGGATCGTCTCGGCCTGTGCAGGCAAATCTAGCTTTGCATAGAGTGTCGCATGGATAGATGTGAAATCCGACTGGCTACGCGACCACCCAGCGCCAAACAAATCGTCGTAACGACACCACGCTATATCGAATCTCCGCAGATCGCCAAACTTTGCAAAAACCCTCAACGACAGCAAAGCCGACTCACAGCCCACCGCCGCAAGATGCTCCTCGACAAGCTCCTCGGCCCTCCCACTCCACACCGAGTCTACTCCGACACGCAAAATAGCATCCAGAAACTGCGCCAACTCTATTGATCCAAGCCGCCACTGACTACGAGCAACAAGTTCCCGGTACATATGCCAGATAGCCTCGAGTTTCCCAACCGTTCGCCGATGCAGCTTAAATCTCCTCAATTTGCGTGTTATCCTGAATACAGCCTTTTCCGTCTCTTCCTTTGAAAACGGCTGGCTGATTCCCTGTGCCATCAACGGTGGTTCCTCTAAAACTTCCAAAAGATCAACAAACTTTGCACTCCGTGTCTCGGTAACTTTGCCATCTTGCTTGTTGTTGGCAACTGTGCTGATTAATGGTTGGTGATGATTGCTTTGGCTACTGAACTTGAGTGTTTGGCAATAGCGTGCTTCGTTGTTTATTGTGGTCGTGCTTAAGGAAATAAGGTGTCGTCGCCGAATGGTACCAATCGCGTACCGCGATCCGACCAGCATTTCCTCGTCCTTTTATTAGTTTTGTGTGTGTGTGTGTGTGTGTGCAAATTGATTTAGTGTACAAGATAAAAGTGATAATACTAACAAAAAAAAAGAGACTAATTTAAAAAATATATATATATAAATAATTCAAGAAGAAAAAATAATCGCTTTCGTTCGCTCTCCACAGGCACAAATTGGCAATCGCTTCTTTGATCAGACCATTTTTTTTAAAAGAGATGCGCACCTTTTCTTTTTATTTCAAAATCAGAACAAACTTGTTGATCAGGATCAATACTTTTTATTAATTTTTTTTTTTTAAACTTTCAGGTTTGTTCGATTGTTTATAGACAAACGCATTTATTCTTCCATGTCTTGGCGTACATAAAATGCTATATAAACACGCATCAATGAAATAGATGGAAAAGGGCCAAGAAAACAAAAATGAGCACAGGATAAAGCCACCTAAAAACCTGTCTAAACTAATTGTATTTTTTTTTTAGCTGTCGATAGTGTGTATGATTTTTTATTTTATTTTTATTTTTTTTGTTGATTAAAGTCACATAAAAGAATTTTTTTTCTTGGCTTTTACTTTTTTTTTTTAAATGGGTTTGTTCTCAATTTTTTCCTCAGCGCAACAGCAAAAGAAAAAAATATATAAAAGCGTGTAGAGTAAAATCATGCGGTTACTGCACAAGGGGGAGGAGGTGTTTGCCAGGCTTATATAAATCAGACATTCCCTGTTATCCCTTATCCAACAAAAAGAAAAAAAAAATACTGTACATCATCGCTTTCCACTTCCTCTCATCTTTACATTAAGAAACAACATATATATACACGCAGAGAGATAATAGTTTGCTTTGGAATACCTTAGTCTCGGAATCATGCCTTTTGCAAATTATAATCAGAACATAGCATGCTTTTTCAACAATCGCTTCTGCTTTATCGAATCATATTACGTGTTGCTAGCTTGCAGCTTACTCATAGCCTATATAGTACTTTATCTGGGATATCACTTGTTACTGACGCCGTTTAGCAAAATACCAGGGCCCAGGCATTCAAAGATTTCAACTTTTGGATACTACCTCGATGTGTTTTACGGGACGATAGGCAAAGCATCGAAAGACAACTACTACAAATACGGCGACATCTACACTTTGGGACCAAATGCAGTAGCCATATCGAATCCAGCCGATTGTCGGAGAGTGCTTGGGTCGACGGATTTCACCAAACACCCGGCGTATGCGGGATTGGCTATCGAGGAGACCATCATGATCTCGACGCTTTCGGAAGAGGATGCCCATGCCCGTCACAAAAGAGTAGGTCTGGTTTTCTCACACGCCAATTTGGCCAAGGTGGAGTGCATTCTTATTGACCACGGTGTAAAATCTCTGTTTAAAAAATGGGACAGCGCCATTTTCCGGGCGGTAGACAAAAAGGCGGCGGTGGTCAACTATGCGTGGGACTTTATGGCGATGTCTTTTGACGTGGCGTGTGGCCATGTATATGGCCAGCAATTTGACATGCTGAATGGCAACCAGATGCAAGTCGTTGAATGGATGACCAGCTACAGATGGCTCTCTACGCTCAGCACCTCCTTCTGCGGCAAGAACAGCCTGCTCGTCAAATGGCTGGCGGCTGATGCTATCAATGGCAAAGCCGAATTTTTCGCATTCACAAGCAAGCTGACCACGAAACGCCGCAAAAGACAGCTCGCCGAAAAGACACCAGAGCGGGGCACAGCTGATGTGCTGGATTCAGTGCTCATGGCCGATAACCAGAATTCCGGGTTTAATGACTTGTCAGCCAGCCAAGCAACAGCAGAAGTCACTGCATTTCTGGTAGCCAATTCTGGATCCACGTCAGAAACAATGTGCTGGACTCTGCACCACATGCTGCTTAATCCAATAACCTACCACAAGGCCGTTTTACAAGCCAGATCCGCGTTTTCCCATTCCCACACGATAACCTATCGCGAATGCAAAGCGCATCTTCCGTACATCGAGGCGTGCATATACGAGTCCATGCGCATCCACGCCATCTCTGGTTCAGCAGTGCCTCGAATGGTGCCTAAACAAGGAATCACCATCCAGGGTCATTTTCTGCCACAGGGAACCACCGTTGCTGTCAACATTGCCGGCGCCAATCACCATCAGGAAACATGGACCAATCCTCGCGCTTTTTTGCCTGAGAGGTTTGTAGACAATCCAGCAGCCAAGCAGAACGTATTTGCTTTTAGCCACGGCGCGCGTTCATGTCCAGGACGCAATCTTGCTCTTCGTCAGATGATTGTGGTGTTTGCAAATATGCTTAAAAACTATGATTTTGAGCTGCCTGAAGACGCGCTGTTTAAGCCTGGGATTCTGGACAAGCATGGGTATCCGCAGGTTATGCCCTCTGTGCAGAGCATCATGATTGGACCCAAGTATCCGGAAAGGGACTGCCGCATTATTGTTCGAAAGGCAGCATCAAATGCTGAGGTATAAAACCTTTTTTTTTTTTTTGGAAATCTCTGGATTTATTGTTTGTGCATATTCAAATCAACGCACTTGTCCAACAGGCGTTTTTTTAAAAAAAAAAAAAAAACAGGTTTGGTGGTTGTGTGCATCTGAAATGAAGCAAATGCATTGATTTTTTGTTTGAGCAAGCAAGCAAGCAAAAAAAAACGAAAAACTTTATTCAAGGATTTTTCCTTGCTCTGCTCTGTTTCTTGAACATACAAATATTTTTTCTGTGTTTCTTACAACTATGGATTACCTTCAGTCTCGCAAGCAACATATAGAAACGGCCTTTAAAGCCGTGCGTATCCCAAATGAAATCTCTGGTACGACCGTCGCCACAACCCTGCTTGTTGCCTTTGTAGTGGGCTTAGTAATCTACAGGCTGCATTTTACGCCGCTGCACAAGATACCCGGGTCCTTTCTCTGCAAGATATCCGGGCTTCATTATCAGGTCAACGCAATCTTGGGAAGATTCGGCCAGCTATCCATCGACGATTACTACAAATACGGCAACATATACGTGCTAGGACCCAATATTGTAGCGATATGCGATCCCGCAGATTGCCGCACAATTCTCAAATCTCATAGGTTTCCCAAAGGGCCCATTTACGACGATGTGGCAATACACGGCGAGACGCTCTTTACCACAAGGTCGCCGGAAGTATCCAACACCAGACGCAAGCAGATAGGACCGGCATTTACACATAGCAGCTTAAACGCCATGGAGCCGGTGCTTATTGAATGTGGAATCGACTCCATCCGCAACAAATGGGACGAACTTATCTCACAATCTTCAGACAAGACATGCGCAGAAATCAACTACTTTAGTCATTTTTCACTGGCCACATTCGACATAGTCGGCACGCTGAGTTACGGTCAAAGGTTCCAGACGCTAAAGAACAGCCAGTCGCAGATAACCCGGTGGATTTTTGACTATAATAAGCTGACCATGATTAATGTGATACTCAAAGTTGTCGAAAGGCTGCCGCTGAATCTGGTATTCCGCAGACTGATCAAAAGCAAAGATGACTTTGTAGCTTACGGCGACGCGATAGTCCAGAACCGCAGGCACCAGCTAATTTCCGGCGAGCTTTCTGAAAAACCAAAAGATATTTTACAGGCTTTGTTGGATAGCGAGGATCCCGCATCCAAAACCAAGATGACGCCCAAAGAGATTTCTGCAGAGACCATCGAGCTTTTTCTGGCGGGCTCAGACAGCACATCGTTAACGCTGACATGGGCCATGCATTATTTGCTGCTTTACCCCGATGTGTACCGCAAGGCAGTCGACGAGGTGCGTGGAAACTTTCCGTACAACCATACAATCACGTATAACGAGGGCAAGACACGGCTGCCGTATGTCGAGGCATGCATTTACGAGGCCCTGAGGATCCATGCAGTTTCTGGAACCCCTCTTCCCCGAGTAGTGCCCAAGGGCGGAGTGACCCTGCAAGGCCACTTTTTGCCTGAAGGGACATTCATTGGCGTCAATATTGCCGGCGCCAACCACCACAAGGAGACATGGAAAGAGCCTAGAAAATTCATGCCCGAGCGGTTCATAGACGATGAAAAGGCAAAGCAAAACGTAATGTCGTTTAGCTCGGGAGTGCGTGTCTGTCCGGGGCGCAATTTGGCGCAGTACGAAATGCTGACACTGTTGTCTAATATCCTGAAGGACTATGATCTGGAATTGCCCAAGGATGCGTTGTTCCGGCCAGAAAAAAAGGACGAGTATGGAAACCCCATGGCTATGCCGTGCATTCAGAATCTTCTTGTCGGTCCTTTATACCCGGCTCGCGACTGCCGGGTTTCTATACGCAGAACCGAGAAATACTGATACGATCGCTGCAGTATTGAAGGGATCGTGTTTTTTTTAGGGTTTGGCTTTGTTTTTCGATTACTAAAAAAATGCAGGATCTATAATTTATTTTTTGAAGAATAACACAAGCCTTGTCTTTTATTTTTCACACACTGATGCAACAATGTGGTTGCTTCTGCAACAGACGCATTTAATGAACATGTGAACATTGTATGCGTCAAAAAATGCAGCAAGCGCTTTAATTTTTTTTTAAATATATTTAAGAGAAGGTTTGTTTGGAAGCTTAATAGACAACCGAATGAAAAATGAGGATTCTCGTCAATTTTCTGCTCAATTTTAGTTTCAGCTTCATCTTTTTTTTTTGTTCAGCAACCAACAAATTAATATTTACATACTTGTTTTCATTTCATTTTTTTTTTCCAAATATAAACAATCTTCAGCCTTGCAAACATTAATCAATGTCGATCACAAATATCCTGTTTTTCCAAAACAGCATTCCTGGTCTGGCAGCTGCCACAGCCCTGCTTGGCGCCTTCGTAGTGGGCAAAGTAATATACCGGTTGTATTTCGCACCACTGAGCAAAATACCTGGATCTATTCCTTCCAAGATAAGCGGACTCACTTACCACTTTAACGCATTTTTCGGAAGATTCGGTCAGCTGTCCATCGACGACTATTACAAGTATGGCAACATATACATGCTAGGTCCCAACAACGTAGCAATATGTGATCCTGTAGATTGTCGTACAGTTCTAAAGTCTCACAAACTTCTTAAGGGACCGGTCTATGATAGTGTTTCCCTGCTCGGCGAAACGCTCTTTACGACGAGGTCGCCGGAAATTGCCAACACCAGACGCAAGCAGATAGGACCGGCCTTTACGCACGGTAATCTAAGCGCCATGGAACCAGTAGTCATTGAATGTGGGATCAACGCCATTTGCAGCAAATGGGACGAGCTTCTCGCGCAAGCCGTGGACACGCCGTATGTGGAAATCAACTATTTCAACCATTTTTCACTGGCCACATTCGACATTATCGGCACACTCGGCTATGGCCAACGGTTCCATGCGTTGAAGAACAACCAGTCGCAGATAACTAAATGGATCATCGACTACAACAAGCTGTCAATGATAAAAATTGCGTTCAAAGCCGTGGACAGGTTCCCGCTGAGTGTGTTTGTCCGAAGGCTGATCAAAAGCAAAGATGAGTTCGTAGCTTACGGCGACGCAGTAGTTCAAAGCCGCAGACAGCAGCTTGATTCGGGAGAGCTTTCTGAAAAGCCAACCGATATTCTGCAGGCTCTGTTGGATAGCGACGACCCCGAGTCCAAGGCCAAAATGACACCAAAGGAAATATCGGCCGAGACCATCGAGCTTCTGCTGGCCGGTTCAGACAGCACATCACTAACACTGACATGGGCCATGCACCACCTATTGCTTTATCCCGAGGTGTATCGCAAGGCTGTCGACGAGGTACGGACAAATTTTTCATACAGCCATACAATCACATATAGCGAGGGCAAAGCGCAGCTGCCATATGTTGACGCATGCATCTACGAGAGTCTGCGAATCCATGCAGTTTCTGGAATCCCTCTTCCCCGGGTGGTGCCCAAGGGCGGAGTGGCCCTGCAAGGCCACTTTTTGCCCGAAGGAACAACTGTCGGGGTCAACATTGCCGGCGCCAACCACCACAAGGAGACATGGAAAGAGCCTAGAAAATTCATGCCCGAGCGGTTCATAGACGATGAAAAGGCAAAGCAAAATGTGCTGTCGTTTAGTTCAGGAGTGCGTATCTGTCCAGGTCGCAACCTGGCACACTATGAAATGATGACTTTGTTGTCTAATATCCTGAAGAACTACGATCTGGAATTGCCAAAGGATGCACTATTCCGACCGGAAAACAAAGATAAGCATGGAAACCCCAAATGCATGCCGTGTACCCAGAATCTCATTGTCGGTCCTCTTTATCCAGTTCGCGACTGCCGAGTTGTAATTCGCAAAGCCAACGAGTACTGATAAGATTTGCTTTTTTTTTTTTTTTAAAAAAAACCCCCCTGTTTCAAAAGAACTTGCAGCTGAAAAAAATTATTTGGTTTGTTTTGGTTTTTTTAAAAACGGTATCCATTATATTATGCCCTTTATTTTTATTTATTTATTTTGATGTCTCTTTTTTTCAAGTGATTAACGGATTGTCATTTTGTTTACTGTGGTCGAATGTTTTTTTTATTATCTATTTTTGTATATTTTAATAATATATAGTGCGGGCTCTGAAAATATAACAAGGTTTGTCGACGAATATGGATGGACACTGTACGCATGCATCCGAGTTCCTTTTACATATTGGGATTTACCAAGCTCACATTTAAAGTTGTTGGGGGAGGGCGAAGGTTTCTTTTGAAAATACTTTAACGTTTTCGCAGTTGATACCTGACGCTCTTTGTGTAAATCCTCGCACTTTTTTTTTCTAGAACCAAATCGTATTAATTTATAATAATAATATTGCTTGGTTTCATTTTGGTTTCATTTTTTCTTTTCTCATCCCGAATATTTACTAATCTTTGGGACAATAAGCAACGCAATGACTGCTGGTGTATAAATAGACATTTTTTTTTCAAAAGCCAAACATTTTCATTTGGGTATTTTTTTTTTACGTGTGTCAAATAATCCAGTACAAACACTCATCTTATTATTTTCAGCTTGAATTCCTAATTTTACACTCAATTATCCTTATTATCTACATTTTTTTGTTCGTAGATATGGCACTTATTGAGCTAATCCAAAACGGACTAAGCTTTCTATTAAAGAAAAACAATGGGTTAAAACTACCCTACACCGTGCTAATCGCTCTCGGTCTAACCACCCATACAGCCATCCGCATAATCTACCGGTTGTATTTTTCACCCTTAAGCAAGATCCCCGGCTCGCCACTCTCCAAAATATCACGTCTTCGACTCCGTCTCAACCTACTCTTGGGCAAAGGAGGTCAAGTAGCCATTGACGATTACTACAAATACGGCGATATCTACACTACCGGTCCCACCATCGTAAATATCTGCAACCCATCCGATTGTCGTACAGTTCTGGGCACTCACAAGTTTGTCAAAAGCTCCAGCTACAGATCATTCGCCCTCATTGAAGACAATATTTTTACTACGAAATCTGCCGAACTCGTACACACTCGTCGCAAACAAGTTGGTCCGGCATTTACCCATGGTCATTTAAGCGCAATGGAACCGACTATAAGAGAGTTTGGTATCGATGCTATTCGTCAAAAATGGGACCACGCATTATCTCTTTCTTTGGACGACAAGAAAAAGGCTACCGTATATTTTTCCGAGCATTTCTTTCTATCGGCCTTCGATATCGTCGGTGCGCTCGGATACGGTCTACGATTCAACGCACTTGTCAACGACAAAGCCCAGCCAGTAGACTGGATGAACGATTACCTGACATTATCCATGATCAAAATGGTATTCGGAGGCTTCGACCGGTTCCCGATTAATTTCTTTGTCCGCAGATTGGTCAAAAGCAAAGACGATTTTGCTGCTTTTGGTAGCGACGCCGCACAGCAGCGTAGAGATAAACTGGCTTCTGGTGAGTTGACCAAAAAACCCAAAGACATATTGCAAGCTATGCTGGATGGCGAAGATCCTGATTCCAAGATTAAAATGACTCCTTCTCAGATTACCGCTGAAAACATCGCCTTCCTAGTAGCCGGCACCGATACTACTTCTTTGACATTAAGCTGGACTCTTCATTACCTAATGCTCTACCCAGATGCCTACCAAAAAGCCGTCCTTGAGGTACGTTCAAAGTTCCCGCGCCATTACACTATCGGATATGCCGAAGCCAAATCTAGTCTGCCGTATATAGAAGCGTGTATTTACGAATCTATGAGAATCCAGCCAGTCTCCGGCATATCTCTTTTGAGAGTAGTACCCAAAGGCGGTGTCACGTTACAGGGATATTTTTTGCCCGAGGGAACTAGAATCGGCGTCAATGTTGCCGGTGTCAACCATCATCAAGGTACTTGGAAGGAACCAAGGAAATTTATGCCGGAGAGGTTTATCGAGGATGAAAAGGCTAAGCAGAATGTTATGACGTTTAGCTCCGGAGTCAGAATTTGCCCTGGCAGGCATTTGGCCCAATATGAGATGATGATTATGCTGTCCAATATCTTAAAGGACTATGATTTCGAGCTCCCCGCGGATGCAATGTACAGACCCGATGTTCTTAACGAACACGGATACCCTAAAGCCATGCCTTGCAAACATCAACTCTCTGTTGGTCCGAAATATCCTGAACGCGACTGCCGTATTGTTATTAGCAAAGCCGCGGATTATTAATTATCTATTTATTAGCGTTATTTTTTTTATCTTGAATTATTATTATTATTATTATTATTATTATTATTATTATTATTATTATTATCCACAACCAAATATATATATATATATATTAAATATTTTTTATTTTGTTTAAATACAGTGCGTAAAATAAAATAAAAATTTATATGTAGCTAGAATGCAATCAATGCAATGGATGCAACAACACACCAGACAAGCAGACCGGTGGTCAATGCAGTTACCGTCCGATAAATACGTTTGCAAGCAGGGCTCATCTCATCAAGGACCAGACCACCAACCAGTCTTTCATCTTCACTCTCTTGGTCTTGTTCTTCTTCAGTCTGGCCATCGCTGTGCAGGCCATCCACGTCATTTATAAGACTACCACCAGAGTCACTACTAGATTCCTGTTCGTCGTCAGCCTCAGAATCCCCCAAGCCCATTATTTTGTCACAGTCCCTTTTTTCCTCCCCATCGTCATCAACTTTATCATCATCGTCATCATCATCATCATCATCATCAACGATATTGCTAGATCTGGATCCATAGGCAATAAGCAAAAGCCGCAAAAGATGGTCACCATCAAGGTACCATGCAGGAACAGCGTTAAGCAGACAGAATGCCAATGAAAAGGCCAAGACATATTGTAGCAACGACTCTGTCCATGAAGGAAGCTTATAAGGCAACCATAGCCAACGAGGTCTCAACGAGCTAACCTGGATATCCAACCACAGTGAAGCCAACGACCCAACATATATAATAAGCTGATCATCCTCATTTATACCATTTGGAGATCTATAGTAGATACGCGCCACACGACTATCTGGAAACGGCGAACTAGGCAACACGCACATAGCTCGATCTCTGCGTACACCTACTATGTTAGTCCCACGCTGGATTTGGTTTTGACCATAACGCAGCGATTCGCAGTCTATATGCGAGTGACACCGCTGCTGCAAATCTGATCTTTCAAACACGGTTTTTAGGTCAAAGCACATGGTTTCGTCTGTCATCGGAACCGACATAAGCTGAGAAGACGAGTACGGATCAAAACAATAGATGTCGGTATCAGGGCTCTCGCCCAGCGGAAACCGAGACGTCATCTCACAACATAGTCCATCATCCATATTCTCTCTTTCCCACACACAGAATCCAGCACCAGTGGTATCACGGTTGCTGGCCGTATCTGTCAAAACCTTTGTCCACCGCGCAATAGGAGAGCTGCCAAACATGCTGCTAGCAAATAATCTATGGCTGTTGCTGATTGTATCATTAGCCAAGAATGGATCTTGTGCTGCAGAAAGCATCACATCGTCGATCCTGGAAATGGTACTCAACAACGGGATGCGATCATAGAGCGGCGACGACTGCGATACATCTACAACAACAACGCCGTCAGCAACCTTGCTCCATCCAGTGACAGAAAATATCAGCCCCAATCCGCCGGAATACACCAAAAGCCAGGCCACCAAAGCTGCTACTGCGTTATGCCATACACCCGCGCAAACAACGCGCAGCTGGGATTTTACCGGTTGTTTCTCAAGCTGCTCTCTGGGCAAATCAACAAAGGCACCTGGATACAGACCCAGAATAAACACACCCATTTTACGCATACGGACACCAGCGCAAACAGCCGCAGCCAACGCATGTCCAAACTCATGGACTAATGCGCACACAACCAGCGCAATCAAATAATACCAAGTATGACCCAAGGGCAAGGTCAGTCCAGGAATAACAGGCCGAAGTAGCTGGGAACCTTCATCGTGTCCATACGCACGTCTGCCAAATGTCTTGATCCCTACTTGTGCTTGTTGCAGTGCCTGTCGTTTTACCAACATTTTCGAGATCGGTGCATTTGTAGCCCAGATCCTTGAGACAAAATGGCTTACAACAGATCCACCATATCCTATTTGGCTGGTACACATATTGAGCATCTGGATACCGGCGTAAATCAAAATAGCCAAACAAACAACCATACTGATTACAGCAGCATAAACGCCAAGACCATAGAACCTGTCAATAGCATTTGTTGCCCAGCTGCTTCCCGGCAAACTCGTATCCGATGCCCATCTCATAACGCGTTCGTTGAAAACAGTCGTGGTTATTCGTAGATGAAATGGCGAGACCAGTTTGACCAGCAGCTTCCCTCGGTCAGCGGGCTCATTTGCTTGGTCGTCGTCATTAGACTCTGACTCATTTGGTGGTTGTCTCGGTTTTACAAGATAAAAAAGTCGAAAAACAGCATTGACTACGCACCAGACTGCGAGAAAAGCCAATAAAGTAGTCAAAAAAGACAAGGCACTGGTTTTGTCCATTAATGCATAGAATACGATTTTTCAAATTGAAAAAGAGTGTAGATAAATGAAATGGTTGTTGTTGTTTTTTTTTTTTTACAGAAATGAAAAATAAAAATAAAAAAGGAATTTATGAACAAAAGAAGAGAAGCATAAAAAAAAGTATATGGAATTGGTCAAATAAAAAAAATAACTTGTATTAATGCAATCCATCGATCAATTTTTTCTTTTTTTTGCAGATTAATGCATGGGATTAAAATGAGCAAAACCATATACTAAGCAGATCAAGGCTTCAACTTTAAAATTTATTGACAAAAAGAACAAGTAAATAGATGTTTAAGCACTTTAGACTTGTTAGCCCTGTATCATCTTGCTGAAATAATAAGGCTAACCCGACTTTAATAAATAATGAATCACTTGGCAGGGTAAACACTAGTAGGGTAATTTAGGCAATAAGCGATTAGAATGCTTAAATTAGTATGCAAAGAAGCCTTTGCCTTATATTGTGCAAAAGAAAACCCGTCATCATCGTTGTTTTTGTAGAATAAATTTACATCTTTTTTATTAAAAAATCTTTTAAAATATTTTTTTTACATGGAAGCCGCAATCTTTTTTTTTGTCACTTGTTTTATTTTTTCACCTAATTATTTTCTACTGTATTTTCCAAGCTTTAATAACAATGGATAATTTTAAATTCAAATGTGAAAGTGAAGACCTATACTACGTGACATATACAAGTTTGCAGGGTACTGACGAGATTAACGTTTCTGACGTTTTGAATGAATGGGCCAAACAAGCTAATCACAACAAAGATGCATTATCAGAGTTCAAGTTGGTTTTCCGTATAAACCCATTGGACAAAAGCATAAGTAATAAACAGCTGGTCACATATAAACCAGATGTCAACATCGGAGTTGCATACAATGATTTTTTCGACATGCTTGAAAACGAAAATGACGACGTAAATTGGGATTGTGTAATTGCGGAGAAAACGCTACTTACCTCACATTTTACCTCGCCAAACACTGTGTCTAAAAACATTGATACAGAGCACTCAACATTAAATAACCGCAATTCATTCAGCACTGAAACTTTGCATCAAGGATTAGAAAAATAAATAGTTTGAACAAAACGAGATTTGCTTGTTTTTTTCCATTTTTGTCGAATAAAAAATTAGTTTGCGCACAATTAAAAGCCAATAAATTTTCTTTATTTGTTCAATTATATGCGTAATCGGCATTCCTTCATTTTGTTTCCTTGAAGAAGAAAAAAAACAATCCAAAAAGGCAAAAAGGAAAAAAAATTTATTTATAAGCTCTAGTATCTGCTTTGCAATTTTTTTTTCAATTGCCGATGTTGCTGACTGCAACTGGCCTCCATGTGTTCACAGGGTACTTGATTTCGCCGACTTGATTGACTGCAAACATAGAAGCCGGAGACAAATTTATCCATTTTCTCCCATTATTGAAAAAAAACTCCACTAGCCAAAGCCTTTTGAACAAGCATGAATTTTTTTCTTTCTTTTTCTCATTTAACGTTAAAAAAATTCTGTTTCTTCTCACGCAGATTTCTTTGTTCTCTTTTGTATTTTTTTAGTTTGCTTTTTTGCTCGGCTTTTCTTTTCTTTGCTTTGCTTTTTTTTTTTACTTGGCTTTAATTTTTTTTGCAAAATTACTTGTCGACGTCTAATGCAGTCAAATGTAGCACGAGTAAGAAATTTTTTTCTCTTGCGCGCTTTTTTTTGAACAAAGAAAATAAAACCAAATACTCTTTATATAAAAAAAGCTAGACAAACGTACACACACAAAAAAAACAGGGGGAGAATAATTTCCCTTGTATATATATATTTTTTTCAGTAAAGGCACAATCAAACAAAAAAAGAGAAAAAAAAATTCAATTCAGTCAAGCAAGCCTAAAAAAAGGGTAGGATAACAGGGGTGTGTACCTAACCCAATATAGGTTTAGTCTTGAAAAAAAAAAAGACCAAAAAAAAAACGTGAGAGTAAACGATGTATATAAATTAAACCCCAAAAAGACTCCCACTCCAATTTTTTTTAAAGACTTGCATCATTGGCTTTTTTTTTAACTCGCTCATTTATTCTTATAAAAATCCTCCTAAAAAAAATAAAACATTTCTCGCGTCTAATATTTTTTTCTAAGGCATCAACTAGTTATCATGCACTACAACAATTATTATGGGCATAATTATTATAGCTCTCCATACAGCACACCGTATGGTCCATATGTCCCTGTTCTAAACAGAGAGCCAAGGGAAGTTATTAGTTCAAGTAACCCTCCAGGGTCATTGTCCCTTCCCCCGGTGGGCCCGGTTGTAACGATGAATCCTTCAACCACACCTCCATTTAATTATGGAGTTTATTACTATCGTTAAAACTATTGAAACCAGCGTCTTGGTTTAAATCCAGATGGTTGAAGTTTATATTTGCGACTGTAGACATCGGAATTGCCTAATAATTTTTAAGCAAGCATTCTGATCTTAATAATTAGCTTTAATATCAAACAGCACTACTTTGATTTATTATTTGGTGCACACAGCTGCAAAGTGCTTTCTGGCAACAAAAAAGTATATATATATATGGAGAAGGCAATAAAAAAGAAAAAATTTACAAAGGATATATTTGGTTTCCAAAAAATTTTTAATAAGAAAAGGTACGAATTTCTGGGATATATGCGGGTGGCTTTCATGTTCTCATTCGATGAGATAGGAGTCCTACACCTGAAAATATAACCGCAACGCCTATGGCAAACAAAACATACTTTACTGTGGTGAATAACTTGAATTCGTTAAAATACACGCCTCCGCCAATAATATCAAACACTGTCCAGACAACATAAAACACAGGAACCTGAAGCAACGCGTCGTAACGCAACAGACCCTGGTTAATCCAGTATACCTGGGATGCGGCGGTAAATGCTGTAACAAGCAAGATGGCCCACGATATAAAGTGGTTAAACTGGTTGTCGTGGTCAAACAGTGATACCGAGAGCAGGTTGATAAGCGATTTGGCAAACAGCGTTGTCAGCGTAGCCATAAACGACCCAAGACTTGCGTAGGCCAAAGGTAGACCATATTTTACATATCTTGACGTGGGTCTTATAGGTTTGATGTACGGATCGAGGACCATCAGCGGATGCCTGGTTAACCATTTAAACAGGCGGTTAGATACCGGAATATGCTGTTTTGCTGGACGCGGAGATTCAATACTCTTTTTGTTGCCGTTTGGCTTTGTTTCTGTCATAATAAATGGTTCTGCTGCTTTGCTCAAATCGGCTGCGATATGGTGATTTGCGGAAGAGTCGAGTTCTGTGAAAAGTCCATCGATCGATTTTCTTTTGGTTTCCACATCGGTATCCAGATTCACGAGTTTGTGATGACATCTGGATTCCATATCTGGATTATCTTTGTCGGCTGCTGATTCGTCGACAATAACCCCGTGGCTAATGTCTCGTAGTTTTATTGCAGAGTGCGGCTGGTCAACATGCTGAGAGTGACAGCTAGCTATCAGATCCAATTCACCGGTATCGGCATCCACAGCAGCGTCCGAGTCATCTATTCGATGTGTTTCTTGCAGATACCGAGCAACGCCTCTCTCGACGCTCCACAAAAACACATATATGGCCAGGATGGCACCAAAAATGAGGCACAAGTAAATGATCGTAGGCTTGGCCTTTAGCAACTGGATCAGCACGCACAACCGATAGTTCTGCTGCACAATGCCGCTAAACACAACCACTACTACACAGCCTGCGATGATCAG
>JANBRK010000055.1:0-45947 GCA_027577815.1 Coemansia sp. RSA 485 | reverse complement strand
AAAAGGACGAGTACAGGACGAATACAAGACGGCTCAGAGCTCTGCGTTTTTTATAGCTGGGCTGTCCGAATAAAAAAACAAGAGAATAAGAAAATAAGGCTGGCGAATTGCAGCGTTCCCGTCGCTTGGTTGGCACAGCAGCACCATCAACGGCGATAGGCTGGCGTGTTCCGCAAAGGACGTTTCACACACGGCGTCTCCGCCGCCCGCTCCCTGCTTCCCGCTCCCAGCCTCCCGCTCCCAGCCAATGCGCGGGCCTGGTCACTGTTTTCCGGTAGCACAGACCAGCCAGCCAGACGGGGCATTGGGGCCGAAGCTGACGTTGCACAGGCCAGCTCATATACGCGGATCGCCCTCATATGTCCTCATACGGGTACGTGATGCGAGCACATGCCCGTCCCCTGCCTCCTGTCTCTCGTCTATGCGACGACGACCACGGCAGCGGATCTGTCTGCATCGCATCGCATAGCGCCGATCAGAGCAGAGTCAGCTTACTTCATACAGCCAAAGCTGCAGCTCCACTTCTACCAATTTTCTTTACATTTTCCACATTTGCCGGCGACAAGGGACAATGCATGTCGATTGTCTCTTTGTCGCTTGTATCTACCTCTTTGTTTGTGTGCGTGTGCGTGTGCGTGAATGGGCGCTGCTTGCCCTTTTGTTTCTTGCCTTTTGTTTTGGTGCTGCTGCTCCGTCGAAAGCAATATATCCTTTTTTAGTGACGGGACATCCAGGGGGTGCCAATCACACAAAACCTCATTATTCCATTTTGCACATGTCCGTTATTTATTAATTGGCAATTAGCGGCAGCTGCTGCTGCTGTTGTGGGCTGTTGTGAGCTGTATCGATTTATCAGGTTCCCTTTTCGTTGGTTTCAGATGCTCCGTTTCTCAAGTCGTCCTCTTGCTAGATAAGACGCTGCCATATCGCATCCTTCATACCGCTGCATTCCGCTCGCACATCGCTGCCGAGCTGAATATAAAAAAAATGCCGCCAAGAAAAAATCCAAATGTCCCTGCACACACATATAAGCAGCCGCCTTCCTTTCTTCCGTCGCTGGCAATAATTGACATCAAGAGGCTTTGCCAGCAGCTCCAAATTTGAAAACAAAATGCAGACATACAAACATATCTTATTTGTCGTTTATTGGCTGCGAAGCTGCGTCATTTGAAGATTGAGAGCATAGCCACCAAACCAATTTTTTTTTATCCGAGTTGTTGCTATCTCCATATACTTACTCTCCCGGGGTTTGCGTTTGTAATGCAGCTACTGGTTGACAACCAAAGGATGTGTTTTTGGTTCCAAAAAAACAGACAACGAACCTGATCACCAGGGGGGCTTGATTCGAAGAATGATCAAAAGCCAATCATGTGACATACATCTTGGTTGTCATTTTCAATCTTTTTTCCAACCCAAGCACAGTCGTTTTTTCCCTTTTTTCCGCTGTATTATTTCTTTCCAAATTATTAAACTTTTTTTTTTTCTAAGCTCAATTCAAATTGCATTCGTTTTTAATCAACACACTATTTATCTAGATATGGGCGAAAATAACGGGCGACCGACTTCTTCAAGTTCAACCAAGAATGCAGTATCAGGGTTACGTGAATTCGAAGTCTTACCAGAGAGTCCGCGCGGAACTCTAAGTCTTCCACCATACGTTGGTAAGATGCCTGAGCCGATGAACAACTACAACCTACCTTTAGACCGTCATGAGATTGAAGCGAAGCAAGAGCAACTAAAGGAGCAATATCCAACGTTTGGCAATAAATCCGCTGATGATCTGGAGGACCTTTTACGCTACGAGGATTTATTCCAAGCGCATATCGATGGGCTGGAGCAAATCCAAGTAATGCGTACATTGGAGTATGAGCTACGAGAGGAAAACGAGCGATTGGCGCAAGTAAATTTATCATCGGAGGAGGAGTTGAAGAAAATGAGGGAGAACGTGGCGGAGTTGCAAATGTTTGCTAGTTCGCTTACTACTAGATTGTATGAATTGGTTCAGCAACATTTGGATTTGCAGAAACCGTATTCGCCGTTGGTTCTGTTGAGGAGGTTGAGAGATGAAAGTAGAGAGATGGATGAGGAATCGGAGAAGGTTGTTTCGTCGTTTATGGATAAAAGCGAAGTGGATTGTGAGGAGTTTGTCAAAAGCTACAAGTCTTTGAGAAATAGGTTTCATTCGTCGGAGATGCGGTATAAATTGGCGGATGCCGCGTATAAGAGTGGGACGCTTGCTGGTGTGCCGATGACCATGGATCGTTAAATCACGATGTTTCTGTTTCTAGTTTTTATTTTCTTTATATATATATATATTTGATATATGGATTATAATGTGTTTCTCGGCAATGTTTATTAATACACAACAACCGAGCAACTGGTATTGGAATTAGAAATAAAAAATTAGCTTATCTGGTACTTGTTTATGCACCTTCTTCCAGATTGTGATGGTTTTCAGCATCTCTCTTGACCAGCCATTCGTAGACAAAAGCACCCAGGACGCCTCCAACGATAGGACCAACGATAGGTACCCAGAAATAGAAATGCTGGTCAGCAAAAACATCAAAGCCATAAGCAAAAGCAGCAAACACTCTAGGCCCAAAGTCTCTAGCAGGATTAACCGCTACACCAAGCGGCGAACTAACACCCAAAGAAGCACCAGTCAGAGCCAAACCAACCGCCAACGGAGCAATAGGCTTGGCGTTGCTGGTATTATCAGTTATAGCGTATATGGCCAGGACAAAAATAAACGTAGCTGTAATTTCATTGACCAGTCCATACCAAGTATCGTTGGAAGTGACAAATGCATGAGTAGCAGGATGCATTCCTGGATCTTTATGCTTGATAGAAGATAGAGAAGAGGCAAAGTTTATCCATACTATGAATGAGCCTACAAAGGCACCGAGGGTTTGGGCACTGATGTAGCAGATGGCTTTGGCCCAGGATAGGTTGTTGAATAGGGCACGGGAGATCGTGACCGCTGGGTTGATGTGGCCGCCGCTGACGTGTTCGGATGTCCAGATACCGAGGGTTACGCCTAGACCCCAGCCTAGAGAACTGTTGAGGGCGGAGGTCTTGTTGGATGTTGATGAGGTCAGGTTCTGCGCGGTTATTCCCAGTCCCACCACTGTCAGAACTAGAGTGCCGATAAACTCTGCCCAGTATGGGGCGGCTACGTTGCGTAGTGAAGTCATTTATGATTTGGACTTGGATTAGTGAGATATAAACGAAGAAAGAAAAAACTTGTATACCAGATGTTAAAAGTAGATGTAAAAAAAAGGACCCAGGATTAGTACAAACTTGTAGAAATATAAAAGAAAGAGAAAGCAAGCGAGCAAAAATAAGCCCAGGGGTGGATGTTTTTTTAGCTTTATATACGCGACACGCTGTTTTCAAAAAAAAAGATATATTTTTTATTAGGCCTTGCTGTCAAGATATACACACCAAAGCCTAATTTTTTTCACTTTTCTTTTTCTATCGCACTCTAACGTATAAAAAACGTATTGGACAAAATATTTGGGATAAGGGTGCGTGCAAAAGTGTAGTAAAAAACAGAGTGGCAAAAGACAATATAGGATAGAAGAGCCACGTGTCCAACATTATGTTTTGATTCAAATTGAAAACAGAATTCTTCAAGGGCAATAGGTAAAAAAAACGAAGCCGTGTGCGAAAAAGAAAGAAAAAAAATAGTCAAAAGACCCGGGGGGTTTTTATAATATTGTTCAAGCCGCACAGACAGATTTTTTTTGTTGTTCTTGATGAATGACAGCAACGGCTTATTTTTTGCTTTTGCTTTGTCTGCCTCGTTGGTTGTGCAGATCCTTTATGCCTGGTCACATCCGGCATGCTTGGCAAAAGAAAAAGAAAAGTACAAGTTTTTTTTTTGGTGCAAATAAACCTTGGCAAAAAACAGCAAGCAGTCATCATGAAAGACTTTTGTATTTAAAATAAAAGAGATGTTGCACTACCAGAGAAGGTCCAAGAAACACATAGTCATACCATCGATTACACTACATTCAGCATTGCACCAGCCTATCAAAAGAAAAATGTATTTCATAATTAAAAGCCTGTTTCTAACATGGCTCATACTCATCAACACCACCGTTTCAGCAGCAGCAGCAGTCGGAGGGAACACCAAGCTGATAATCCCGGTATCGCGCGACTCGACCGTGGTACAAAGCACCAACAAGACAGCCCCATGCTATGGCCAGCCCACATCATCCAAAGGACAAATGAAAACCCTGGTAGCGGATTCGCGAGCAGACAGAAAAAGCCGAATACTTCTAGGCTTCGATATTCCACAAACAGTCAAATCACCACGGCTGATAACCAACTGCACGCTGATCGTGCCGATGCCCGAGGAATCACCCACCAGCGATTACTCGCTGGTAGCGTATGTGGCCAGCAATAGCCAGTGGAGCGAGAAAACAGTCAACTGCGGGACGTCGTTAAATGCCACGGCAAAGCTGGGGGCGATCAAGATCAAGAAAAACAAAGTGCCTGGCGACATCGATGTTACTAAAGCATGCCAGACAGCGTCAAATAACAGGTTTAGCGTTCTGGTAGATAGTAGTGGACCGCAGGTGACTTTTGATTCGCTCGAGTCTGGAGCCAAGCTAGTGTTTAGCATCGGTCTAATATATTAAGCGTACGAGTTGGATTTGTGTTTAGGCACAAAGGTAAAGTTTTCGGGAGCCGGGCCCAATACCATTTCCGAAAGCTTGATCCAATCGCCGACCTTGTCGCTGGCCATCAGGGTTTCCAGCTCGTTTCTTCCCACAAACGCCGGCGGCCGGTCATTCATGCGCTGCGGGAGCACTTCCAAAAGACCGGCGGGGATATATCTGTGCAGAAACGACTGCCACTCGAGCAGGTATCTGCGCACGTTGTCGATGCCCTGGGTGTCTGTGCCCCAGTGCTCCATCGCGTGATGGGCGTAGTCGCGCAGAATATCCAGGCGCTCCGAGGATGAAATATCCCAGACCCGACGCTCGTTGATTTCCTTGAACACCCAGGGCTTGATCAGCGCTCCGCGTCCGATCATCACGCCGTCGGCTTGCTTGTGCGTCTCCAAGTGTGCCCAGTAGTCCTCCCACGAGAGCACGTCGCCGCCGCCAAACACCGGCAGACTGACCGCCTCCTGCCGGCATTGGCCGATGTACTGCCAGTCTGCGTATTTCGTATACCGCTGTTGCCTGGATCTTCCGTGCACGGTGACCAACGACGCGCCCCAGCTCTCGATCTTCGGAACCAGCAAATGCGCCAGATTGTCGCTGCTGTTTATGCCGGTGCGGATCTTGACCGTGACGTCGCAGTCGGTGACCTTGTTGAGCATCTGCACCATGCGCTGGATCTTGGACGGATGCGCCAAAAGCGCGCTGCCGCCGCCGGTGTTATACGCCATGTCGATGGGGCAGCCCATGTTGATGTCGATGAAATCCACCAGACATTCGCGGCTCACCAGCTCTGCTGCTCTTCCCAGAGTATCTGGTTTGTTGCCGGCCAGCTGGATGCCAAACAGTGTTTCGCTGCTGTGTCTCTTGAGCAACGCCCATTCGGATTGCTGCCCCTGTAAAAGGTTGCTGGCCAGCGCCATTTCTGAACACGTAATGTCGACGCCGAATTGCTTACAGATGCGTCTGAACGGCAGATTGCCGACGGTGGTCAACGGCGCCAGGTACGTTTTGCCGCGATAGTCGATCGACCCCCTGGGCACCCGCGTCCTCTTTGCCCTTGGCTCCTCTTCGTCTCTGCTACCAGGTTTTGTGACATCATCTTGTCCGTAACTCTTGTTGAATTCCACCGAGCGCTCAAACCCGATTTCTTTCTTCCTCAGCTGGATCATCAAATCGCGCGAAAAATCATTGTGCGCATATACCGGCTTCTTCTCGACTTTTTCCTCATCCACCATTTGCTTGTGCTCCTTATCCGTATGTGCGTTGGCAAACCTGCACCGCAACCCATATCTACATTGGCCGTAGGTATCGAAGAAAACACAACGAGGGCCGAGATCTGGTTCTTTGGTTTGCAGGTATTTGGCTACGTCGTGGCTAAACGTGCAGGTGTCGTTATACGGACATTGTTGGCCTTGGGAGATTTTGACGCAGAGTTTGCTGGACGTCGGTTGTTGGTGCGCTTTGTTTTTGTTTTGGTGACGTCGGTTCTTGTGTTGTCCGCTGGGTTTTGCTTGGTCTTTTGGTGTTGGCGAGTTGGTTTCGGTTGTTGCAAGGTCTTTTTCCTTGTTGTTGTTATTGGTGGGTTCGGTAAGGTACTCCTTTTTGATCGGTGCCATTGCCTTGGAAGCGCTGGTTTCTGGGTTCTGGCTAACCGGTTGGTCTTGGACCTGGGGCTGGTCGTTGATGGCTGGGGGATCCGTGGCAACTGTCATTGGTATTGTTTTCAAAGAGCTTGTTCTGTTTTTTAAGTGGAAAAATATGTGAGGTGCGATAACCAATATAAAATGGAAAAGTAAAAGTAAAAGAGCCAAGTATCAATTGATCTTCTCCAAAACACACTTTCTGTCTGACAAGTAAAAAAAAAAAAACTAAATCGCTGATTAGTTATTTTAAATCTGATCACCGAACCAAACAGCCATTTTAATCGAAGAAAAAAAACGGTTCACACGCAAAATAGGAGTACGGCACCCGGAACGTATTGTATCTTTTATTTTGCGGTACCGAGTGGTGTATAAAAAAAAATTAGGATCCCACGAGTATTGTTGCATTGTTTACAGATGCCGAGAAAAAAAAAAGACAAAAGGCTTTGAACAATAAACAACAACAAAAAAAGGACATTTCTGTTGTCTGGAATACATAGCGTATTGGGGAGAGAGTTTGTAAACCCACCATTAATAATACCGTGAGTATATGTAAATTAAGATGAGAAAAAAAAGGGGGGGAGAGAAATAAATAAGATTAACCTTGTTTATCATACATGGTTTTGTCATATATCGATGTATGTAAGGAAAAAACTGGTTACTGATAATACGCATGTTGAGGTGGTTTGAAAATAACCAAGAAAAGAAAAAATCATTACTTGGTCACATTGTATTTCACTTGTTTGTGTGTAAATTACTGGAAGCTACATGGCAGGTGATGTATTTTTTTGTTTGAAATATTGAAGATATACATGTAAACCAAAAGATTTGTATTCCGGATTCGGTTTTTCATTTCTGACTGAACAACAATCTCTAGACATTTGGGTGTCTGCTGCTACCTGCTGTACTGTTTGTAGATGTAGGTATTGCAGACAAATGCGTTTTTTTGAGATGAATGGCTGCTGTATCTCGTGGTCAGATCCCTATTCATCTCTTGTATTTAATCAGCTGGCTACAAAGAAAATGCGTGTTTGTTTTCCTGGCATTTTGGCATCAAAACTTTGGGATACGACAATATGTAAGATGGGTTATTCTGGATGGCAAAAAAACATAACAGAGGGTATCGGCATAAGTTCAATCTTGGATGTATAAATACCAAGAATTTTCCAACCTTCAATAAACCAAAAACAAGCACAAACACAACCTACTCATTTATTCATACCAACTTTTATTGCTAATATTTAAACAATCACCAGCTACTAATACCATTTAAAGATGAAGACCACTGCAACGTTTGTAACAATCTTCTCTCTTTTTTCTCTCTCCATCTGTGCGCCCGCTCAGCAAATAAAGGACGTAGGTGCTAGCAAGGACGCGTCGGTAACCTACAACACCGATATGTGCGGAGACACCGCCTGTACGCTAATAAGCCATGGAATGGAGCCCACTTTAGTAGCATCCTCGACATCCGATCAAGCATCAAGAATCCTTCTAGCATTCGACATGCCTTCTGGTATCAAAAAAGCCAATCAAGTAACCAAATGTGAACTTCAAATGCAGAGACCGGTGCAGAACGCCGATGGAAAATATACTTTGTTTGTATCTGAGGCATCGGCGGACAATTGGTCGGAGAATTCGGTTAATGGTCTTAGCGATATTAAACCTGGTGCGGTGGTCGGAAGCGTTGGTGCGGAAGATGGGGAGAGACCGGGTCCAATTGATGTTACGAGGGCGTGTCAGGATGCTGTTGGAAACAAGCAGATTGGTTTGCTGGTTGATAGCAGCGGTCCCGAGGTCGTGTTTCCTTCGATGAATACGGGGGCTGCGGCTATGCTTCGCATCACAACTAACTGATCATATCTTGTCGGTGACTTTTTTTATTTTGCTTTTTAAGGGCGTTAATAGTGCTAAAGCCTGGTAAATCCCAATTCGTTGAATATAAAAAGTTTGAGAAAAAAAAGAAAAATATATCGCCGCAGTTGAAAAAAAAAACCACCATATGAAAAGCACACTGTTGTTTTTCCACTTTTTTCTTTTTTACTTTTTACTTTTTCTTTTTTGTTCGTTTAGAGTTAATTTTATTCTCTATTCTCTAACCGAAGCATTATCGTAGTTTTTTTATTAAACAAAAAAATGTCGGGAAAACTCTACATCTCTTATAACCAGATCCACCAGCTTATCGACAATGCTGTGCACAAATACAAGCTTGACACGGATTTCCAACCCGATCTAATAATCGCCATAGGTGGCGGCGGTTTCATCCCTGCACGTATCCTACGTTCGTTCCTCAAAGCCCGCAGCGGTCACAACATTCCGATCCAAGCCATCGGACTATCCCTCTACGAAGAGCTTCCCAACGCCGGCCAAGACGGCGTACCCGAAATACCCGGAGTGCAGGTGACCAAGACCCAGTGGCTAAACTTTGGCGGTGCCGATTCTCTGGTATCCCTTCTTGGTCGTCGTATTCTGATTGTAGACGAAGTGGATGATAGTAGAAAAACACTTGTTTATGCGGTGGCCGAGTTGTTGAAGGATATCGAGGAGCAGGAGAAGCAGCGTAATGTCGAAAAGGGCATGTCGGGTACGGAGATTGGTATCTTTGTGGTGTATAACAAGGATAAGCAGAAGGCGGAAGAGTTGCCGGAGGGGATCATGAAGAGATATTATTCGGCGGCCACTACGCCCGATCGCTGGCTGGCGTTCCCCTGGGATTGTACCACGGATATCGCTGAGCATACTGAGCTGGCCAAAAAATCGTTTGACTCGGAAATCTAAACACCTCCAGGGTCTAGAATCCTGGAGCAAACAAATAGAGCTTTACACATGCTTTTTTTTTACTTCCCAAAGCCTGTTATCTCAAAATAAAACATGTCTTTTATTTCCTTTTCCAAAACACTTGTTTGATAAACCCAGCTGTTGCTCTATCTTCAGTTATTGTGTGATACGATGGAAATAACCGATCCACCACTACCGTCCGACTGCCAGACCTTGTCCAGACGCGTGTCTCTGGAGCAGATAAAAAGCCTGAGAGATGCCGTGGACACACTCAAGTGCGAATATATCTGCTTGTCGCGTATTCGTGAGCCACTAGGGCTAGTCGGCGGCTACTGGGACATGGACTCTGAAATAATCAACAGAATAGCTGCCGGCTCTCTGTGCTCTGCGATCCGCGGCATCACATCAATGTGTTTGTGTTTCGAGAACATGCTTGCTGCCAAGCGTCTGTCGCCAGAGGTCAGTCACGACGCTATCTTGTTTGTCCAGCGCGCCCGCTCGTGGATGCTGGTCAACGCCATTGTCTCTGGATAAAGCGTTTGTTGTGCTTTTTTTTTTTATCTCGGCCGCAGTGATCTGATTACCGGATCACCCGATTATCTGGCGCGTCTGGAATGAGAGAAAATTTTCTCTCTTTTATTATTTTTTTGTTTGAAACGCGCATTCTGTTTATCCCCGCCACTTGAGCATTTGTTTTCGAGCCTTGCCCAAATTTCTTTTCCTTTCCTTTCCTTTCCTTTCCTTTTGTCTTTTGTCTACTGTTTTTAATCGATTTGTTTTCTTTTCTCTCTTTTTCTTTCGCTGCCTGTATTTTTTGTACCTTTAGCAATCTATTTATTTTCTTTCACCTCGTTTTTTTTAAATCTAGTTTTTTTTAATCTAGGTTTGCGTTTTGTTTTCCACTCTTTTTTTATTTATCTCTAAAACAAAACTACCCCCCCCCCAAACAAGCAAGGTACGAGATTTCTTCTTTCCTCAAGCTATATTTCCCCCAAGCTCCGTCAACACCTCCCGCTTCACTGAACCAGAGAAAAAAAGCAACGGGTCAGATGGACAAGCAAAAAGATCTGAACAAGCTTTGAGACGCGTCTTATAGTCGGTGGTTTGTTGCATCGTCAACGGGATGTGGCATCTAGCTTTGACCAAGACATGAAGAGGAGCCAAAGCGAGGTGCGGCAGACATGAGGAGCACAAAAGCAGTTTTTACTTGATCGTTTTTTTTACTAATTGCTTTTTTTTCTGATTTTCGCACTCCCCAAACACTTTTATTATTTTCTGCGGCGCGTTGTTGTCACTTCAAGTAGAGAAAGGTGCCGTTTGCTCCCGAACCGTCTCTTTCTGCCAAGTCTTCTTTAATCACAACCTCCCTACTTTCTTTACTCACCAACTAGTTTCCAAGCCATGGCTGATCACGCTGACGATCTGATTGACTACGAAGAGGAGGAGGAAGAAACCCTTCAGCCGGCTGCTGGCCAGGCTGCTGCTGCGACTGCTGGCGGCGAGTCTGCGTCAGGCGCAGCTGCTGGCGAGTCAGCCGAGGCTTCTGAAGGCGACAAGGCGGATGGCAAAAACAAGGGAAGCTACGTCGGTGTGCACTCGACCAGCTTCCGCGACTTTTTGATGAAGCCCGAGCTTCTTCGCGCCATCGTCGACTGCGGCTTTGAGCATCCCTCGGAGGTGCAGCAGGAGACGATTCCAGCGGCGATCAACGGCAACGACGTCCTGTGCCAGGCCAAGTCTGGCTTGGGCAAGACGGCGGTGTTTGTTTTGGCCACGCTGAACAAGATCACGCCTGTGCCAGGCGCCGTGTCTGCGATTGTTCTGTGCCACACGCGTGAGCTTGCGTACCAGATCAAGAACGAGTACACGCGTTTCAGCAAGTACCTGCCGGAGATCAAGACCGAGGTCTTCTATGGCGGCGTGCCTATCAAGCATGACCAGGATATCCTGAATGACAAGGAAAAGTGCCCCAATATTATTGTTGGTACTCCTGGTCGTATCCTGGCGCTTGTGCGTGAGCGGACTCTTCGTCTGTCCAGCATCAGCAGCTTTGTCATTGACGAGTGCGACAAGGTTCTCGACTCTATCGGTAAGTTTTATATGTGTGTTTGTGGATATGCTGCTTCGTGTTGTTAAATGATGAAACTGTTATCTAAACTCAGCTCGCTGAACGGCCACCTATATAACAACGCAATCAGGCCTGTTTTGATTTCAAAAGTTTAACTGAACCCTTCCAACACGACGCGTTTTGCAGAGTATCGCAGGTCTTATTTTATTTGTTCACGATGCTAAACTGTTGCTCTTTCTTTTTTTATTTGCCCGTAGATATGCGCCGCGATGTGCAGGAAATCTTCAAGGCGACGCCGCACAACAAGCAGGTGCTCATGTTCAGTGCTACGCTGAACAAGGAGAACCGGCCCATCTGCAAGAAGTTTATGCAGGACCCTCGCGAGATCTACGTCGACGACGAGGCCAAGCTGACTCTGCACGGTCTGCAGCAGTACTACGTGACGCTCCCCGAGGCCGGCAAGAACCGCAAGCTGAACGACATTCTGGACTCGCTCGAGTTCAACCAGGTGGTGATCTTTGTCAAGTCCATCCAGCGCGCCAAGCTGCTGAACAAGCTGCTGAACAGCTGCAACTTTTCGTCGACGTGCATCCACTCGGGCATGCAGCAGTCGGAGCGTATCGAGATCTACCAGCAGTTCAAGAACTTTTCCAAGCGCATCATGGTGGCCACCGACATTTTTGGCCGCGGCATCGATGTGGAGCGCGTCAACATTGTCATCAACTATGATATTTCCGAGGACGCCGACTCGTATCTGCACCGCGTGGGCCGTGCTGGCCGTTTCGGAACCAAGGGTCTGGCCATCACGTTTGTGGCGACCGACGACGACAAGAAGGTGCTGGAGTCGGTGCAGGAGCGCTTCGAGGTCAACATCACGGAGCTGCCTGCGTCGATTGACCCAAAGACCTACATGACTTCGTAGATGTTTTTTGCTCATAGTTTCCATTTTTGAAAAACGTTTTTTGAAGCATTCTCAGAGCTCAGTTTGTGTTGTATATTTTTTTTGGCCCGGGGGCAGCGCTTGGTTGTAGATGTCAGTAACGCGCGGACAAAGCCAGTTAATTGGCTATGACAAAAGACCGTTTATTGTTTTTTTTTGATAAACGGGCTACAAAGCCAGCTGACTTTTTATTTTCTTTTTGTTGTGTGTGAGAGTGGTCTGGTCCCCACTTTATTTAATGAGCCGAGCAGACCAGAAAGAAGCACCAACTTGCATGAGACAGAAGAAGGGGGATTTGCCTGTTTCTATTCCTCTTCTCACTCGATTTCTTTGTATCTAATCCACCTTTTTTTTTTTTGTCTTTTTCTCGTGTCAGGCCCAGCTCTAGCTTTTTTTTTCTTGGCTTGTCTTTATAGGCTTTTCTGGCCTCTTTGAGTTTTTCCTTTTTAACGTCTTTAATACTTTTTTGAAAACTGAACCCAGCAAAGCATGAGATAAAAGTAAAAAAAAAATAAGGTGAACCTTTAAACTCTTTCTTTTTTTTCTTTTACGGTCCATTCCATCTCGTTTTTTTTCACTTTATTTTTTTGCTTACTTTACGCTTTTCTCCACCTTACATCTCTCATCCATTCTCTTTTCCTCCCTACCCCAAACTTTTTTTTTATTGAGGATTCACTGCAGCTTGACGCACTGGCAGGTTCTATTTCGTTGCTTCTGTTGAGATCCCGCAGGTTTTTTTTATTCTACAATTCTTGTTCTCAGTGCTTGGACTGTGTGGCTCATACTCCTTGCTTCCAATTTTTTTTTTTCGACCTTCACACACTATCTTTATTTCTTTCAGTTTTAAAACAAAAGAGAAAACCGACATCTATATCCAATTATACTCCAGAAACCACAAATAAGCAAGCGCCTTTTTTTTTTTAAACTGTTAAGGTTTATAACGGTTTTTTTTTCTTCTTAACCTTTATTTTATTTGGTTTTTGCCGATCACGCTTAAATATTCTGTGGTCTGTTGTGGTCTTTAGTTGGTTCCTTTCCAGCTCTTTTTTTTATCATCAAACGGTTGTTTATTTGATTTTTTTTCGGGTGTAAACAATTGAGCAACATACAAGACAATTGACGGGCTCGATTGTCTTCTTATATTAACGCCACTCGGTTCCACATACACAGACTGTCCGACCGAATTTTTTGTTTTTTTTTTTTAATTTGCTTTTTGGACAACAAGGTTTATTTTTATTTTATTTTGTTGTGCCTCATCGTTCTTCCCTCTTTTTACTTTTTTTTATTCTTTCATCTTCAATCTTCTCCCTCCCCCCCCTTTTTCTCTCTTTTTCATTGATTGTTTCTAGTCTAAAATAGAACCAAGACAAGCCTAAAGGCCCTTTCTTTTATCTTAAACTCATTGATACCCTTTTTTTTTTGTGTAAGATGCGGGTTTTGACAGCAGTGGCGGCTTTGGTATCTGTTTTTGCAGTTGCGGGCAACGCGGCGCCTGTTACCTTGGATCTTGCCAAAATCGGGGATCCACTGGCGATTATTGTGCAACAGGGAGCAACGCAAGTTGTGTCGACTCTATTCGGGTCTACCACGGACAAGCACAGTAGTACCACGCATCAATCCACTACGCATCAAACGAGTAGCAAGCACTCCAGCACAACATCGTCTTCATCATCTTCGTCATCGTCATCGCAGGCGGCACCATCTCCTAGTCCTGATACGTCATCGTCGGATGGTGGGATACCTGATGGACAAGGGAATAACTTCAATACGCCATCCGGTGCAGTGAAGTTTCCTTGGAACTATGGTAATTCGGACAATGTTGTACCTGTTACCCCGGGGTCTGATAACGGTGGATGGGCAATGTCGCCTAACCAAAAGTGCCGGCCAAATTCGTGGTGTCCTTATGCGTGTGCTTCGGGGTATTATTCGGCGCAATGGGATCCTTCTGCAGCGTTATATAATGGGCAGGGCTCTATGAACGGAGGACTTTACGCTGATTCTAACGGTAAATTATCGAAGCCATTCCCTGATCAGCCGTTCTGCAAACAAGGAATGATGAACGCCTTTGTGAAGAACACGTTGGGGCAATCGGTGTCTGCTTGCCAGACTGTGTATCCTGGTAACGAGGCGATGATCATTCCAACTGTAGCGCAGCCAGGTGGTACTGCCCCGCTTAACGTGGTGCCTAGTTCTTATTGGCTGGGTACGTCTTCGCAGTTTTATGTTAACAAGGCTGGGTCGTCTGCTGATCAGTGTATTTGGGGTACGGAGAGCGAGCCTGTGGGTAACTGGGGACCTTATATCTTTGGTGGTGGTCAGGGTAAGGATGGCAATACTTATATTAGCGTGCAGTATAACCCGTTGTATACGGCCCAGGGATATAGCACTTCGGATGTTTATAATGTCAGGATTGATTGCGTTCAGGGGAATTGTAATTTCCCCTCGGGCGGTCAGTGCAAATGTGAAAAGGGTAAATGTTCGGTTGATAATGGATGTACTGTTACGCTTCCTCAGGGAGCTGTGGCAAACTTTGTTCTGTATTAAATGGAATAAAGAAAAAAACAGTTTTTTTTTATATAAGAAAATAAAAAAATAAATATAATTTACCTAGTCTTGTGGTGGTTTTGTTGTTGTTGCTGCTGGTTGGTTTGTAAAGAGAATCAGCAGGGTTTGTAGAAATCGCTTGGTTGCGGAATCGGGCTGTGTGTTTAGGGTGGTTTGGATGCCGTCGAAGGTCCAGCCACGGGGTTCGGTGGCCAGCGGACAGCTACTTTCTGTCAATTGCTGTAGATGGCGGAGGTCGGCTGTGCTGAACCCGAGTGACGCGGCTATTTGCTGTGTCTCGGGGTCGTCTGGATCCAGCACAGGTTCTTTTTGGTCTGTCTGCGCAGCCAAGTTGTTTGGAGCCTCCGACTGCTTGTTTAGGTTCTCGCTGTCATTCTTGCAGTTGTCGTCCATCAGTCAAAAGTTTTAAAATGAGTGTGTGATATTGGAGAGGTATAGCAGATAAGTGACTAGTTTTATACTGTTCAATAGTCAAAAAAAAAAACCAGTCCATCTTTTTTTTTTTATACCGAGATCTGGTGTTTTTTTTCTTCAATGTTCTATCTACTGTCAGTTTTTTTATCTGGGTGTTTATCTATGAGATAAATTTGCTGTATTTCCAGAACTATATTATCCCAATAATTTCGTATCGCAATATTCCGATTCATCTCGAAAAGAAAACAAAAGGCTTCATAGTTCTTGCCGCATCAACATTTTTTTTTTTTGTGAACAGAGTGAGTTTTGCTTGTTTGTTCATTAGGTTTATATATTTTTTCCGCAGCGTCTTATTATTACATTACAGTTTTTATTTATTATTTCATTCAGTCAATAGTTATCCATGGATGACCGATTTTATATTTCCAAAAGCCACTATCCACACGATGTTATGAGAATATTTAGATATCGAATATTGATTGATTAATAATGAAAAACTGTCGCACTAACTCGACTATATATCTGTCCGCCGATCCGCTATCCTCCTGTCCGTGTTCCTTCGCTAATCGGGTCACCACTGCGCCTTCCGTCACACTCACACAATCACTACACCGTCGCATATAGATGTAGTCGCTCCCATCAGTGGCCTGGCTCCCACGCCGCATCTCTTAATCTGATCGTAGTTTTGTCGATGTTATATTGTTCACATCACACGATAACCAATATAATAAAAAATGAGGCTTTTTTAAATAAATATTATTTAACAAAAATAAAAAAAAACTCAATCTTTTTTTTTTAGTACTCGTTATGCAGGGGCCGAGTTCTGGATCTCTGTACATATTCCATCAACGCCTCTGCTTCTTTCGGGAACGCATTAGCAATAGAATGATCAGCCATGAAAGCCGGTACCCAACCCGAAAAATCCGAATGATGAATACAAGTCCATTCCACCGTCCCATCGGAAAACTCCCTAACTTCCTCATATGTCTCATAAAACGCCCTCACATATCCACGTTGTTCCGTGCAATTACTATGTAGCATAGGCACAGTGACTATTTGAAATCTACGTAAAGGTATCCGGTTTACCGAATCTATGCTTTCGTCATCATCCGGCTGGATGGGGTTTTTGGTGTTTTGGTTACGGATACTGTCGCTGGGACTGAGACCAACGTACTGGCTGGGTTGCATAGGTAAAGGCGATTGCATAGCTTGGCTGAGCATTTGGTCGTTGGCTCGATGGATATCGTTGAAATCCATTACGCTACGAGCGCTCTTCATACCCTTGTGCATGGTATTGGATAAACCGCTACCACCCATGGGACTCATAGGACTCATTGGACTGACCGGCATACTGTTCATGTTCGAATACTGTTGTTGTTGTCCATGTAGGTTGGCTGTCTGTATAGCCAGATTAGTCGAGGACTGCGACCTGATACTTAGAGCCAAATTAGCCATACTCGCCGATGGTGTAAAAATCCTTGGCTTTGGTTTAGCAGTTTCTCCTAGAAACTCACGTTTAATAACCAGCTGACAATAGTCTCTCTTGGCTTTCATCCCCTGTGACTTGAACGAATATCTGTAAACATCGCATAGATTCGGCACAATGCTCTCCACCTTGTCCACCATCTGCATTTGAGGCATCCACATAGACAGGTGTTCGGCACGGTTTATGAATAAAACAGACTTGAGTTCGTCATAAGAGGATTGTTGTCCGGTGGATATAAAGACGTCTCGTCGGAGCCAGCGATGGTCTTCGTGGGGGTTTCGGTTTTGTCTTTGGACGGTCATCAGGGGGGTTTGTTTTACTATCGGGTAGCGCTTTGTGTAGGAGAGTAGGTCGTCGCATTTGTTTAGATACTGGGTGACAAAGTCGTCGAATTGTCGTTGGTTTTCCAGAGGTGACGGGACAACCGAACGTCGGATAGGTTTTAGTACCATTTTTTTTAAAAAAAAAAAAATTATTGGTGGTGGTAGGTATGTTAAAGTATAGCTAAAAATAAAATAAAAACCGATGGAAGCAGGAAAGAAAAAGAAAAATAATTGAACAGTAGTGGAACAAAAAAAAAAAACAAACAAAACAAACAAAAACGAGGTAGGTAATCAATGTGAGCTGCAACTCACTTTCCTCTCACTGTGATCTTCAGTATTGTTGTGTGTGTTTTTGACCCAGAAAAAAAGGAATCCATGGTGTTTATGCTTTTTTTTAGGATCTATCGACAGACTAATCTTTTTAATCGCGTTGCTTGCTCTTTCTCCACACATTTTTTCTCCCCCAACAAGCTACAAAAGAAAAAAGATCAGCGGCGGTCTATTGGTTCCTTTATTGTTTTTTTGAGAATTACCAAGAAAACAGAGGCGGATCCAAAGGCTATAAAATTTTGTTTCCATAAAAAAAAAAAGTGATGGGACCGTTTTCATGCTTTATGCAGGACCATCAAATAAAGAAAAAAAAACCCACATGCATGTCTCTTGGCATCAACAACAATAGAAAAATTAAGATCGACACAATAAAAATCAAATCAAATAATAAAAATCAGGAAATTAGAAATCAACGGCAAAGTTAGGATGCAGCATCAGCAAAGGACCGCTCTCCGTATCCATCTCCGAACCCTCCGACGGTTGAGCTTCTGCGGGTGCGCGCAGAGCCAACACGCATCCTTCGACGTTGATCATGTACTTGAGCACAGTCTTTGCAAGACGCGTCTCGCTGTGCAGGTCTTCTACGGTTTCTAGGAACTCTTCGCGCTGACCCAGATACCATTCGATAAGCTCTTTCTGCCGCACGCCCTCCTCCTGCGGTTGTTGTTGTTGCTGCTGCTGTTGTTGTTGGTCTGCTTCGTGTAGCTTGAGCACGAGCATCGATCTGATACGGTCAAACTCCTCACGCTTAATGGTAACCTTTTTGCGCGACACCTCGGCTTCCACAGTGCTCTGCACAGGATCTACTGGCACATCGCTTGTTTCTATAACGTCGTTTGCCTGGACCATTTCGACAGACGCCGCCAGCTCTTCCAGCTCGGCCTCGGTCATTCCTTCGGGCATCGCGTCGTCATCAAACACATCGACGTCATCCATCTCCACGTGCACAATAGAGCGACGCAGTAGTCTGACAGCTTCACGCACATACTGCGTGGTGATAACCTCCGAGCAATGCACACGCGCCAGAGCCTCACTCAAGCGAATAAGCGATTCCAACTGGCGCACTGTAATCCTGTACGCGTTCCGACCCGTAGCCTGGCCCTGCGGCCGATTATTTGCTGCCGAGCCGATAAATCCGCCGGCACCGACGTCTTCTTGTCTTAGGTTGCGGTACGACTCCCATAAGAGTCTGGCGGCATCTTCGTTCAGAATAGGCTGGATGGTGCGTGCGTAGCGGATGTAGCGACGCAGGGTGGCGGGAGAAAACGGCGGGGAAACGGCGTCGTCGAGGTTCTGGTGCACGGAAACGATATGGCGCGCGGTGTTGTAATCAGATGTTTCGTTGGCGTCGTCCAGAACAACAAAGAACAAATCGAAACGAGACATGATGGGCGCACTCATCGCTACGTTCTGACGAAGAGTAAGACGCCGGTCGTAGCGCCCACCAACGGGATTGGCCGCGGCCAAGATTGATGTGCGTGCGTTTAGCGTGGCGTGGATCCCGGCCTTGGCGATGGAAATCGTCTGCTGTTCCATGGCTTCGTGGATGGCCACCTGGTCGCTGATATCCATTTTATCAAACTCGTCGATGCAGCACACCCCGTGGTCGGCCAGCATCAGCGCACCGGCCTCAATAGTAAACTCGCCCGTCTCGTCATCCTTGACCACGCTGGCCGTCAGACCCGCCGCCGACGACGCCTTTCCAGAGGTAAACACGGCGCGCGGCAAAAAGCCCGCTACGTATTTAAGAAACTGCGACTTGGACGTAGATGGGTCGCCGACGATGCATACGTTGATATCGCCGCGCAGCCGCATGCCCTCCGCAGTGCGCTTGTGCACGCCGCCCAGAAGCTGCAAAAGGATCCCGCGCTTCACCTCATCGTGCCCAAACACCGTAGGCGCCACGGACTTTACAAGCTCAGCGTAGATCTCATCGGTGCCGGCACTCATCGCCGCCAGTTCCTCGCGCTCGGCCCTGGTCAGAGTAGCCAAAAACGCGTCGCGGTCCTCGCCGTCCATCGTGGCGTCGCCGGCGAGTGCGCAGGCGGAACCAAGGTACGCGCCATCGGCGGAAAGAACGCCTGGTACTGCGGCGCTATCAACGCCGGTGTTGGCACCGACGGTTTCGTTGACCGCCTGCGCGAAGCACGCGAGGAACGCAAGCCGGTAGGTCAGCTCACGCGAGCCCAAAGACCTGGTACCTGTTACGCTGTTCATGCCGTCGGGTGCACGCTGCGCACGCGCCCCAGAGTCACGCTGAGCCACGACAGCTTGGCCGGGGCCGCCCAGCTGAGCCACATCGGGCAACGCGATAAGCGATCCTGTGAACAAAGCGCGATCACCGGGTTTGACGCGTTCGACCAAATCTCCACGCACAACCACATCCATTGTGCGCGGCATGCTGCCGGCGGGTATTTCTGCAGAGTTTTCCTGCACGCGCACGCGCTGCCAGTCGGCAAACTGGCTCTGGTCAACCACCAGCGTCCATGCCAGCCGGTTCTGGCAAATCGGGTTGTCGCAGATACTCGGCTCCGTGTATTTGAACTGCTGCAGAACCGGGCCACACACCGTGGCGCATTCGTTGCACCGGAACATGCCGCCCAGAAGCTCTGGCCTCACTTCCGATGTGCGGGTCACGGTGCCGCTGATACAAGCCAGAGTGCCGATTTTATCCGCGCGTAGCTCGCGGATGCGGTTGACGCCGGGTAAACCAAACACCGAAACCGCTAGCTTGACTTCGTTTTCGGCCACATGCGTTTTAGCGTAGATGCGCTGCGCCGCCTGGCAAAGATAAGGCTCCAATCTGAGATAATTCTCGACCAACGCCTGCGCTGCACGCTCATCAAACCGCATCAGATGCGCAAAGTTGACAAACAAAGTAGCGCATTCGTCCACACGCATTTTCTCCACCTGCCTCACATACACAGGCCCTGATTGCTGAATATTATCCAACTCGTACGTCTGCAGAAATGTCTCGAAAATGACGCGAAAAGCTTCAGCTGCTTCGTCGCGTATTTTGGCGCGTCCTTCGCGTGGAATTATGCCTAGGGTGTCGCGCAAACGACGGCTTCTTTCTTCTTGCACTTCTTCGGTGGTTGTACGCGTGGTTTGCTGTTTGGGCGCGTTCATGGTGCCGAGCTCGGAACCTACGGCTTGAGATAAGCTTTCGGCACCCATGGAGTAGTCGGTTGCTTCGGTTAGTCGCCGACGCAGGGAGCTTTCGCTGTTGAGCATTGGGATGCTGGAGGTCGCTGGAGGGACGGCGCCGCTGCTGGTTAGAAGCGGGTGCCGTGGCGCTGAGGACGGCGGCGGCATCGCGTCGCTTGAGAGCTGCTGGGGCATTCTTTGTTTATTTTTGTTTTGTTAATGCGAGCAGAGTGTATAAATTAGTATAAACCTTGGAAGGTAAAAAAAGGATAGATAAGCAAGGGAAAGGAAAAGGAAAGGAAGCAAGAAATAAACTCGTTTTGTTTGTTTGTTTGTTTACAGGTGAGAAAGCTAGCATTCAGAGAAATATATTTTTTTATTTTTATTTTTATTTTTATTCTGATGTTTACATTAAGATCAAGCGGATTTAATCTCTTTTTTTTTTCTCTGGTGATCGAGGGATAAAAAAACCATACGCATTTTTACGACCGCGACTGAATGGTCAGCGCAGGCGCCCGGCTATTCGCAAACAACATTCTCAACCGACTATTAGACCTGTTTAACGCAACAGGTCTTCCCTGGAACACCGCGATATTTGACAAATGCGGATAAACCTCCTTGTATTTTGCAACAACCTCTGGCATATTAATCTGCACGTTCGCCGGCAGATTCAGTTTCAACAAACCCGGTAACCTAACAACCAGTCTTTCCAATCCCTCACAGACGTCTTTCTTATTTGCATTCTGGGCCAATGCGACTATACGCAGAGCCTCGATAGCGGTGTTTAATGGCAATAAGGGCTCTCGTAATAGATCAGTATGCGTATCTACGAGGGGTTGGGCAATGTCTAGGCCGGTGACTAGTGAGCGGAGCTTTTTGCATTTGGTGAGAATGCCAGAAAGCGTGTGGTAGTCTAGCAGGTTTATTATATGGAGTTTGGTTATATTTGTCCATGATAATTTGGTGTCGTCTAGTTGGAATTTGAGCCCTGTCACTGTAAGCGAGGCGTTCTGGCATTGCATCTGGGATCCTAATAGACTGTTGGTGAGACTGGAAAACTGGTCTTGATCGTATTCGTTTACTTCTTTGATGCTTAGGTCCAGGCTGCAAATACTGGATACTGTATTTTGCATTTTATCTAGGTTGCCGAGGCTGTTCATCTTGCTGGATATTTTCAATACTTCTAAATGCTCCGGATAGTGGGATCCAAACATGGCGTCAGAGGCTGTTGTTGCTGGCAAGTTGGTCAGCATTAGTTTCTGGAGTTTGGGAAAGCTTATTGCACAAGTTTTATCATTATAGTTATTCTCTTCTGCGTTTTCAAGACTGTGACTGTTGTTGTTGTTGTTGTTTACAGGGACAAGAGGGTCAACTGTTTCTTCGCTAAAAGACATGTTTAGACTGAGCAGATTTCCAAATACCAGGTTGTTTCCAGCTATTCCGCAGCTTCCACAGAACCGCGCCAACGAGAAATGCTGAGGCACTTCTGTCAGACATACTCTTTTAAGCATATTTGCGCTGATGTTAGCAAAACAATACTGGTGCTTGTTCTGCAGGCTAACCTCGATGTAACCGAGCGAGTCAAACTGGGCGAAAGATAAGTTTGTAGGATAAAAGTTGCATTTCAGGGCCGTTGTCTGCGCAGCGTATTTCTGCCACAACATGTCTCCCAATGCATTGCTAAGGCCAACGGTCAACGCGTTGTTTTCAATACTGTTTAGTGTTATTCTGGTTGCAAGCAGCTGGACATCAACGATTCTTGGCATAGAAGAGGTAATAAGACGGCCAAAATCCGTCATCTGCATAGACAGCCTGACCGGGTCGCTGGTCATTATAAATTCGTTGCCTGTTGGCAGATCCACGTATCTTTTGAAATAAATATTTCTCACGTTATTCCAATTATATTTGCTCGTACTGAACAAACCATTTGCTTTTGCAAGAAACTTTTGCAGGTTTATGTGGTCGCTCAATACTATACTTATAGATTGCACCGTGGTGGTGGCATTTGCTGTTTTGAGAATATCTACGTTGGTTTGCCACTTGCCTTGTAATTGGGACACGGAGTCGTCGTCTCTGATAAACATGTGTTTGTAGACCAGAGGCAATGCCTGGCTTCTCCATGCCTGGCTAACTGATAGCAGGGATAAAGATGGTTTCCAGCTACTGATGTTTATGTCTTGGGTGGTTTGGTATGTGGCATATTCGATGATTCTGCGCAGTACAATGGTTGGAAGCTTGGCCGAATAAAGTGACATTAGTGTATATATACAAAATTACAATAAGAAATACAATGGTGTAGTTTAATAAAAAAAGTGTAAGAATAATAATTAAAAAAAGTTTGATAAAGAACAAAAGCTTATACTTGCGAATAAAACTTGACGGGACTTTTTTTTTTTTTTTTACAAATAATTGGAAAAAGAAAATTTGTATAAAGAACCTCTGTGCCAAAACAAAAAAATTCTTTTATAATAGGAAGCAAGAGCAAAGCTATGTATAAAAAGAAGTCCATCCAACTAGGTTTCTTTTACACGTACAAAATGAAAAAAAAAACGAGCAGGTTTATTGTAAGTATATTTTTTTAAATTAACTTCCTTTTAATTTATTATCCTTGTTGCAAACTTGGTTATTTTTTATTTGATTTCAATCGTCGGGTGCAGCTTGTCGGATCCAGTGTCCTGGCTTGAAACCGCTTCTTTGTCGGTAGCCTCAAAGCTGGCCCTACGCCGATCGATTCTCTTTTCCCTGATGCCGGTAAAAACAATAAAGGCTGCCAGGAAGAACCAGTAGAGACAGTACGAGATAATGGTGCCAAACGTAGCGACGTTGTTCCAACCTAGGATAGCGTTAAAGATGCCCCATCCAGAGTCGTCGTTAGCCTCGGGATTTCCGTAATCCAAAGCCCATACATTAACACGCACATCAATTACGCCCGAAGCGTCGGGATCAGCACCTGCGTATTTGGAAAACGTGTGTTCCTCGAAGAAAAACACGCACTTGGACATTAGGCCAGCGGCGATCAAGTACAGAAGACAAGTGGAGATGACAAAGAACCAGTGGAACGACATGGCGTTGCCAGTCCTGTACATCAAATACCCGACGAGGGCGCCGCACAAAAGACCGATGATCACAGCCAACGGAATGGATTTGGCCGTAGCGCCTAGAGATACTCCGCCGACAAACACCACGGCTTCCAGACCCTCTCTCAATACAGTCAGAAAGGGCAAGTGGAAAAACAAGTACTTTTTGGAAAAGATTTTGAAATCGAACCATTTGCGCCAACCGCGTTTCTCCGATTGTTCCTCCATAGCCGTGGCCAGTTTGACCCGCCATTTGTCTTGCATCCGACCGGACCGCAGCATACCCAGTCCCATCAGTGTAATCATAATAACGGCTATTAGACAGAAAATGGCTTCCCAGAGTGCTTCGGTCTTTTGCCACAAGTCGTTTTCTAGCGAATAGAACACGCCGATGAATGCACCGCCGATTACGAGGCAGATGAAAAACCCGACTGCGGCGCCTATCCATATTTGCTTGCGCGCACGTTTGTATGAGATAGATGTGCTGTCGCTGAACATCTGCTTGGCAAAAGATAGAAGCACAGAGATGATCACGGCAGCCTCGATTGTCTCGCGAAAGACAATAAAGAATATGGGAACATTGAATACGTTAGCCATGTTCTGCAGACGACACCAAGATATTGGTGTTATTGAGGAAGCGCTGGTAGGGTGTAACTATACAAAAATTGTATGTCTTTTTTTTCTGGAATAAAAAATAAGGAAAAAAGGATGAAAAGAATAACAGTGCAACCAAAAAACCCCCAAAAGAACTAAGGCAGAGTGAGGCTGGCAGAATGGAAGAGGGGGGGTGATATGGTGCTTATAAGAGAACCAGGGACATCAATGGTATTTCATGTGTAAAAAAAAACAGGGCAAAGACAACATTGAAGGCGGGAGATAGCAATGTCGTTTTAGCCATCGTTGGCCGACGTTTATTTTTTTTTCTCTACTTTTCTTCTGTCACTTTTGTTTTGTTTTGTTTTTCACTTGCTCTTCATTCCTTTCTTTTTTCTTTGCGTGGCAGTCGGCTTTCTCCAGCCGACAGACCGAAATCACCGAGCAAGTTGCATTCTGTTAGCAAGCGCTGGTGGGGGGAGTCCCGGAGTCGCCGCTCAGAACCCTGCCACCCATCTCCCGGTGCGTCGCTGACTTGTTAATCAGCCGGGCTTCCATTATCGGATATCCCGACAAGCACCCCCCCTTTCCTCAGGTCACTCGATGGCCGAAGATTCTTTTTAGAACTGCCAACAGCAAATATGAGAAGGAAAAACATCCGTTTATCTAATGAGCTCTTGCATAAAGTGCGAAAAAAAGACTTGATATTCTATTTTCTGGTCAATCAATCTCAGCAAATAATTCATTTCGTTTCTTATCTGTTCCAATGGAAGCAGCTGAAAGCGGCGTTTTCTTCTTGATGGCAGTCGTTTCATTCCCCCCCCCAAAGGAGTGGCATCTGCTGGTAAATCGTAGAATCTTCTATAGCTGGTGTTTTGAAGAGTCAACCTTCATTTATTTATCAATTCTGTTTTCATATCGCTGGAAAAAAATTCCCACAAATTCTCTTGCCATGTAATCTGATGCTGGCATTGCAGATTTGACACGGCGGCAAATGCAACCAACCCGCCGTCCAAAAACATTTATTTTTTGTTTCGGAGAAACAGGTGCAATTCCGAACTATCCGAAGGGGTTGGGCAAAATCCCTCACTGCCATACGGTTGCTTTGTTTATCCTTGTGCTCTACTACGGACTTTCAGCATAATTAACTCAAAGTTTTTTTTTTTTTTTGCAGACAGCTTTTTTGTTTCAAGTGACAAATTTGCGCGATTTGTTTCGCTGCCAAAACAAAAGTAAAGGTGTGAAAAAAGAAACCGGGAATTCCATCGCTTCTCCCCTCGTGTTCCTTGATTGATTGATGACTGCCAAAGAAATACCCAAATAATGCGTCGTTGATCGATTGCTTTTTGTTTGTGTTTGCCGCACAGCTGATACTTGTGCATTGTTTTGTGCATCAGCACTGGGCCTACATCTGACAACGGCAAGTCCGAAGCGCAAAAAAGATCTGATAACGACAGTTTGTCCTGTATATCAAGCCTTTTTTCCAGTTCTATTGAGGAGTTAATTCAAGCGCCCAAAGATCCGGCCGGTGTTTTTTTTTTTTTTTTTTTTGCATCGCCATGGCCTGTTTGATGAACAGCATAACACAGCGCTTTTTTTGTTGCTGCTACTGCTATTAATATTTCTTTCTTTCTTATTTTCCTTGCTCTCCCCAACCCACTCTTCTTTCACGCTGCAGTACTCGCTTTGCAATGCTTTCAAAATATTAGCTAATTTGTTGCCCGTCTTTTTTTGTTGTCGCCCAGATATATATAAACGTCAGCTACTGCTTCCAACAACATTTCGTCGGTCCTTTTTTTTCTCTCCTTGGTATTTTGTTTTTGTTATTGGTGTCTTTACAAGATATTTTTCTTGTCTTTGTCCACCATCTCTTTTTTCTCTCTCCAGCCACACATTAATATATTTTTTCTATGCAACTCAAGTCTATTGCCAGCGTCATTGCGGCTACCACAGCGCTATCGGCGCTTGCCAAAGATGTCAAATACTACTGGGACATTGGCTATGTTGAAGCAGCACCCGATGGGTTTTCGCGTCAAGTCATCGGCGTCAACGGTGCATGGCCACCGCCACCGATCTATGCCTCGCTGAACGACACGATTATCGTCGAGACGCGCAATTCTCTGGATGTGCCCACCACCCTGCATGCGCACGGACTCTACCACAATGGGACAAACTACATGGACGGGCCCTATATGATCACCCAGTGTGGTATACCACCTGGATCTAACATGACATACAGATACGAGATCAAGCAAACCGGTACTTACTGGATACATTCGCATTACGGTGCCCAGTACGTCAATGGTCTTCGGGCTCCGCTGATTATCAATGATCCGGATGAGCCGTATGATTATGATGAGGATATTGTGCTGACTTTGGATGACTGGTATCAGGACGACGCTGAGGACTTGTTGAAGAGCTTTTTGAGCTGGAAAAACCCTGGTGGGGCTGAGCCGGTGCCCAATGGTGCGTTGATTGGCAGCGAAGGGGGTGACAAAATCCACACGATCAAGTTTGAGCCTGGCAAGACTTACCGGATTCGGCTGATCAACATGTCTGCTCTGGCCATGTTCCATTTTTCCATCGATGGTCACAAAATGCGGGTCATCGAGGTCGACGGCGTGACCACCGAGGAGCAGGAGGTCGGCAACATCAGATTGTCTGCCGCCCAGCGCACATCCATCCTGGTCACAGCGCTTAACAGCACCGATAACAACTTTGTATTCCACGCCGACATGGACACCGACATGTTTGATTCCATCCCCGATGGCCTGAACTACAACTCCACAGGCATTATCCAGTACGCAGACAACGCGCCTATCAAGCAGGTCGACAATATCGACTGGTCTCCCTTCCAGGACATCAACCTGGTGCCCTACGACAAGACCCCAGCCATGGGCTTTGACGTGTCGTACACTCTGGATGTCTACTTTAACCAGTTTACCGATGCCCTTAACCACGGAACCTTTAACAACATCAGCTTTGTTAGTCCCAAGGTGCCGTCCATGCTCAGCGCGCTTACTCTGGACGAGACCGATTCGTTCAATCCTCTTGCTTACGGTCCTCAGACCAACCCTCGGGTGCTGCATCATATGAACGAGGTGCAGCTTATTGTTGGTAACTATGATGCTGGCACTCATCCGTTCCATCTTCATGGCCATCATTTCCAGATTATCGAGCGCGGACCGGTTCCCTACGACCCTACGTACAACCCCAGACCCAGGACGCCTCCTGTTCGGCGCGACACTGTGATTATTCCCAGCATGGAGTACGTCATATTGCGATTCCGGGCAGACAACCCTGGCGCATGGCTGTTCCATTGCCACATAGACTGGCATATGCTCGGCGGCCTGAACATGGTGTTTATAGAGGCGCCCGACAAAATGAAGGAAAGAATCAAGGTTCCCCAGCAGGTGCTCGATCACTGCAGCGCGGCGGGTATCTCTACTAGCGGCAATGCAGCGGGGAGAGAGGGTCTGGATCTGACCGGTCTGCCTGAAGGACCGTTCCTGTATCCTCTTGGATGGACTAAAAAGGCCAAGGGCGCTATGGCTGGCTGTATCTTGTCCGCTCTTGTTGGAATATGCACTATTCTGTGGTACGGATGGAGCTCTAAAGACCAGTACTCCAGGGTCCCGACAGACGATCCCAAGTTAAATTTGCAGGCTTCAGAGCATAATCAGCACGAGAATAATTCCGAGTTTTAGCTGTGTTAATTTTCGGATAAAAAAAAAACGAACGAACAATGAAAAAAAGCAAAAAAAAGCCAACTGCTTTGGTTTTTTCTTTTAGTCCTTTGTTTTATTCGAAAGAAACCTTTAAAAAATTTCTTTTAAAAAATTTATTTAATTATAAAAAGAGCTCATGTTAAATCTCCTCAGCACCAACTCCAAAAGGCAAAAGACCAAGCTAATCCCCTATTATACAGATGGTTGGCTTGTTGACGAGACTAAAGTAGGGAAATAATGACCACGGGTAGGCTTCGTTTATACAAAAAAAGATCGGTGGGTTTCTTTTATAGAATAAAACAATACCTTGTGACACATTTTTTCTTTCAATCGTTTCTACACAAAATAAACCAATCTTTGAGAAAATTTACACAGCTTAATGTTTAGCCAAAAAATACTTAAAGGTTGGTTCATTAGAAATTTCTATATAAACAGCCAGTGGCCATCAGCCAAAAATGTATTTTTTTTATTATAATTTGTACGCAAACCATTATTTTTTTTCTTTAATTATCATGTATCTCTCGTCCATCCTCGCCTTCTTGTACATGTTTTTGGTTCGCAGTCTGGCACTGCCCACAGAAAGCAACACTACCACCGAGCGGGTCTATTCGTATTTGGCTAAGCGTGCTGATGGCGATGGTGCGTTTGGAACTAGCCCTCTTGCGGGCGGGTGGATTGCTATAATTGTAATGGGCGTTTCGATTTTTATTGGCGGTATCATCTCTATTGTTTACTGCTGTAAAAAAATGAGATAGAAGGTGTAAGACAGATAAATAGTGCTAGTTTGCTATTAATATTTTTTATATTACAAGAGACATGGTTTGATTTAATAATAAATATTTATTATTTAACTATAAACTGCCCATAGTGTTTTTGGAAGCATATTTGAAATGGTTTGCTAGTTCGAAGGAAACTCAGCAGGTGCCAATAAAGATGCAGATATAATGTAAAAATAAGGGTGTTTAGTAAATGTAGTCATAATAATTACCACCTACGTGTATGATTTGCAGCACCTTCCAACATTACCCTGTCAAGTAGCTGTTGTGCTCTTATTTTTCAACAAGAAAACCTATTTTTAGTGCTTATGCGTTAGAGCGGTGCTTTGACAAAAGAAAAAACTCTGGCTGCATTTTTTTCCTTGTTTCAAAGACTAGTTTTTTGTTAATAAAATTGGCCAAGCATGTAGTTCATTATATAAAGGCAGCTTTAATTTGCTTTGCCCATCTTTCAATCAGTCAACTATTTGTTCATCAAAAAAAAAAGTACCCGCATATAAAACGAGTTGGTAATGGCTACTGTCGTTTCTTAACCAACATCCATTCTTTTCTTCTTTCCAACCTCTTCGTCTTTTCTTATTTTTTTTGTTAATAATACTTATAGTTATAATAATAATATGAACAAAAGAGCACTCAATTTCACGGACAACAAAACCGACACTATTGCAATAATAGTTTTGTCTGTATGTGCAGCCCTAATGGTTGTAACGATTGGCATTTTGACTAAAATTTGTATGCGTCAAAGAAGAAGAATCAAAAAGCTAGTCAAGGACCACAATGATATCCTTGGTTACATTCACAAAGATTCCAAGAAAAATGGCTACGACCCTGACACCGATAAATATTTAGCACTCTAAAAGTCAAATAAAACAAAACTGCTAGCAGTTTTTAAACAATACTTTGTTTGAATAGTTTTTTCTGCCTGTGGTTTAATTTTTTTAAAAAAAAACCACCCCAAACACTACTGCTAAAAAAGTCTTTGCGCGCTTGAGCAAAGGAATCCTAAATCGCAACTGAGCTGTTGTGACAACTGACAAGACAAAGTGTCAGTTTTTACTTTATATTTTCTGGTTTTGTTTAAACATTTGAATATAAAGGTAAAAAAAATTAATCTAGACCACTGCAAGTGTCATGCTTATTAGTTGGAAATAGGGTGCAGTTTATTAAACCTTTTTGACAAACGATAATAAATCAGAAAACTGTTATTTGTCTTTTATTATTGAATGATCCGATTTGACTTATTTTGCAAAGTAAATTAATTGAATAAATCCAATTAGCTTTTTATAAAGTCCAACCTTTGTTTTAATGGTTTTAGCATAGGGTTATAATTTTTTTTTTTTAAAAAAAAATAGTCCTGGCCTCTGCGTATAAAAACTGGGAAAGGGACGCCGCTGTTACCAAAACTAAAACTAAAACAAAACCATCTTTATTCTTTACTTCTACAACTCAGTCAGTACTTTTATATAGCCCTTATTTACTTGTTGACTATACTATGGAGGGAACTACAATTGCAATTATAGTATTGTCTTGTTGCCTGTTTATATCCCTTGGTTCAATGGCAACCCTTATTAGAAAATATAGGATTGCCAAGCGTGATATTCCTCACGGAGGATAAAGTAACGGCAGCAGTATTAGTGCGCAAGCGTACAAGTGTAAACAACTATTATTTGTTGTTTTTGTCGTATTTAGCCTCGTGAATTATAAATGCCGTTTTAAATATCGTTTCTACGTATATCGACTTTTTTTTTAATAATTATATTTGAACAACCCGAAAACAATAAACACAAAAAATTAGTCATAAAGCTAGTCCAGCCAGCCGGTGAAATAGTTGATGAGAGCAAGGAAGAACCTTGCAATCTTGAAAGCAACCAGGGCACCTACAAGAGCAACCAAAGCAATCAGGCATCTGTCCTGGGCATCGGCCGATAATAACCGACTACTCGTAGTCTGATCGGAGACTGGAGTAAGACCCGATTCGTCTGTAGGTAGGGCAAACGTAAAGCTTAAGAAAAGCATAAAGAAAGCGGTGATGGTATTAATGATCGAAGTCATGAGTAGTATAAATGAGTTGTTGCGAGATAGAAATAAAGTGTGTGATACAATGAAAATGGAAGAATGTGGTGAATGAAAAAGTGGGTAAAAAATGAATATGCAAATGAGAGTGCAAAATGAAAGGATGAGTTTATTCAGAAAAGTTTTTCAGTGGTTAGTCCGGTAGTATTTATAATAAGTTTTTTTATGTTATTAACCGTTTACAGGAGCTAGTGTTTTATTTGGTAAGTTTCTGGGTTTCTTGGCAGGAATCAACTGTAAGCAGATCAGAAAGAAGGGGGTGTACATACACGTTGAAAACCTACTTAGAAAACCTGCCCTTTAATTTTTTTTTTTTTTTTTACAAAGGGCTTTGATTTTTATAAAGGGGGGGGGGAACCCAAAAAATGAAGTTTAAAAGAATCCATGCGTGTTCTTTGAAATGAGAAACCCAAAAGACAAAACTTTATTCTTTTTGGCACTTTAGCAAACGAAAGCCAATTTCTTGGCATACAGCAAAAAAGACTCCCGTTTCAGTAATAAACGCCGGGTAGCAGCTAATTATTTTTATTATTAATTTAAATTATACGTTAAAATTCGTAGCTACAATTAACATATGTTAACAGTTGTTTTTTGTTTTGGTTGCCAAAAACAGCTATGTTGTTAGGAAACCATGTCGATAATAAAGGTGATGGAGGCGAATATAAACTTGACAACCTTGATTGCGACTAGAAAACCGACCAAGCCGGTAATGGCTACAATGTATTTGTCTCTTGTCTCCTGTGTCATCTCACGTTTGGCCATCCATGGTGCAAGGTATTCAGGAGCGCTATCGGTCGGAAGTGCTGATGCGATGCAAAGAGTAAGCAGGAACAACAAAATAGTAGTGTAAAGTTGCTTCAGCATTGTGCCTTTTTTTTACTTTGAATAGTTTTTGTTGGTAATATATGGAAACTGGTAGAAATAAGAAAAAGGAAAAAAAGTATAATGTAGAAATAGGCGGAGCTCTAATAAACAGGTGGTTTTATTTTGTCAAGAAGAAAAGTGAGAAACTTAAAAGCTGGTTAAATAGAAAATTGGATTCAAGGGAGCCTTTTTTATTTGTTTGAAGCAACCGCTAGAGCGAATTTCAAGGAGAGGAAATTGGGCGTATTGAAAAAAGTTGGTAATAAAGTTTGAAGCTCAGGATTTATTTGAAAGCAAAAAAAAAATCCAAGCCCTTTTTATTGCTAAATTTGTTTTAGTAGCAAAAAAAGGGAGCAAGACTTTGCACTTTCTTTTTTTCTTCCTTTTTTTCTTTTCCGTCTGTTCTCTTGCTTCCTAGACTTTAATTTTTTTTTCCTCCTGGTGTGCAAAAGTCATAGCTCTCACAAGACTAATTAGCAGCTCTTTTTTGTCTCTTTAATTCAAAAGAAGCGTTGATTGCGGCTGTGACTGTTTGCCGCGCTGGCCTTGATTGCAAAGCACATACCCCCGCGGAGCATCTTCAGGTGTTTTGCGCTATTTCCTTCAGCACCTTGCTGACAAAATAAGCTAGAAGCAGAATTAAAAAGTGGTGTCGTCATCATCGTATAGGCTTTTTTTTTCTAGCCAGCTTTGTTTTGGAATTTGGGTGGCTGTTTTTTTTTTCTTGTGTGGTCCCATTGACAAACAATGGTCTGCATCAATAGGCGATTTTTGTTATTTGGTCAAGTGAGACGATACCATATTTCCTCACTTTACTTGTTGTTGCTTGGCAGTGACAACATGTGAAAACTATGTAGTCGAACGATGATTAAAAAGGGTCTGCAGAATTACATGCTTTTTTATTTTCATTTTTGGATCGCTGCCGAATAATTGTTGGACCTTGTCTCGAATCAGTATAAAAAAATGAAAATTAAAACTGGTTGAGGCTTTTTTTTCTCTATTTTTTTTCCATGGCTCTTGTTATCATATATCGAAAACAACAAACAACTTTTTATTTTTATTTTATTTCTGCTCCTCTTTTTTGCTCATTATTCACTTTTTTATTAATATATTTTTTACAGTTAATTATATCTGACATTATATTCTGATAACGAAAACACAGACTTTTATTAATGCTAAACAGACTCTACTCCTTGTGTGTTCCTCAGACTGGATGCACCACCGAGACTGCCGTGCGTCGGTACCCGTCTACCGTCGACCGCGGCCTTACAGACAGAGCGCCGCCCAGCGTTGAAACCGTGTACGACGCGCTGATTCACAGAGAAAGACTGGAGCCAGAAAAGACCACCATGGGCAGACGTCCGGTGCTGGGCATCAATGAGCGCATAAACGACAAAACGGGAAAGGCCTGGAGCTATTTCCATCTGGGCGACTACGAATGGATGACTTACAGAGAGATAAGCCAGTATACCCGTGCTATGGGCGCTGGGTTTGTCCAGCTGGGACTGGGGGCGGGCGACCGAGTGGTCATCTATGCGCCAACAGCGAGAGAGTGGACGCTATGCATGTTGTCGTGTTACTCGCAGGGCATGCAGGTTGTCACAGCATATGATACTTTGGGAGCAGATGGCCTTTTGCATGCGATGAACGAGAGCCAGGCCCAGCTGGCTTTTGTAAAAGTTGATCAGATGCCTGTGCTGGAGAAGATCGCTGATCGGGTAAAGTTTGTCAAAACCATCGTTTATTACAGCGATGCCTATGGGATGCCCCAAGGCTGCCAGGAAGCGTTGGGCAAGGTGCGCGCAAAGTTCCGTGTCTTGTGTATGGACGACGTGCATGCGCTGGGCAAAAAATATCCCAAGGACTTGTGTGTGGCCAAGCGAGACGACACGGCGCTGGTCATGTACACCAGCGGGACCACCGGTGCTCCCAAGGGCGTGTTGATAGCTCATGGCGGGCTGCTGTCTATCTGCGGTGCCATCCACGAGCTGGTGCCAGACTATATCGACTACGAGGCCGATCGCGTGCTGTCGTACCTGCCGCTGTCGCACGTGCTGGCGTTTTTTGTCGAGACCTACTGCATCTACTCGGGGATCCGTATCGGGTACGGCTCGCCGCGGACGCTGACCGACGACAATGTCGACGGCTGTCTGGGCGATCTGCGTACGTTGCAGCCGGCCGTGATGCTTGGTGTGCCGCAGGTATGGAACACCATTCGAGCCACTATTCTGCGGCAGGTCTCGCAGCGGCCATTGCTGATCCAGCTGCTGTTCCATGGCGCGATTGGTCTGAAAACGTGGTTGGTGAAGTGTGGGCTGCCGACGTTTTTGCTAGACAGCGCGGTTTTTTGTCGCACTCGTCTGGCCACCGGCAGCAGGCTGAAAATTGCCATCACTGGCGGTGCACAAGTTAACTCGCATGTGCAGAGATTTATCGCTGCTACCATTTGTCCGATGATCCATGGGTACGGGCTCAGCGAGGCCAGCGGCTTGGTTGCGGTGCAGATTCCCGGAGACCTGACTGTGGGCAATGTGGGTCCGCCTGTACCCTCCGTCGAGATGAAGCTGGTCGACGTGCCTGATGCCGGGTATTTTGCGCGCAACAACCAAGGAGAGGTGTGGGTGCGTGGGCCGTCGGTTTTCCAGGGATACCTAAGCAACCAGGAGCTGACCAGTGAAACGCTCACGTCCGATGGATGGCTCAAGACCGGCGACATTGGCGAATGGACCCCACAGGGTCAGCTCTCCATCATCGACCGCAAAAAGAACCTGGTGAAACTGGCCCACGGCATATACATAGCTTTAGAGGCTTTGGAGTCTGCCTATTCCAATTCCAAATACGTGGCCAACATCTGCGTATGTGCCGATTCTCGGATGCTCAGACCCTGCGCCATAGTAAACATGGACCCTGTGCATATGACGCAATGGGCACGCGATGCTGGAATCAACCATACGTGTCAGAAGGATATCCTGGACAATCCGCAGTTTTCCAAACTAGTTTTAGAAGACTTGTGGGATGCGGCCAGACAGAATGCGTTGAAGCGGCAAGAAGTCTTGTTGGACATATGTATCGATGCTGAGCTTTGGACGCCGGAAAACGGCATGTTGACTGCGGCCAGCAAGCTAAAGCGTACTGCGATTGCTCAAAGAAACAAACAATTGGTGCAAGAAATGTACGCTCGCAACTCGATAAAAGCCCTGCCATGAGTTCTTTCTTTCTTTTGGTTTTATTAATTAAAAAATGTTTCTCTTTTTTTTTCCCTTTCCTTTGGCTTTGCTTAAAAAAAATCCAAAAAGAATCAGTAAAAAGGCGAAGACACGCGTCATTAAAAAAACGGATGTGTAAAAGAAACAAAAAAAACTGCTATATATGAACTAGTGGAATGGTACAACATATAAATTTTTTTCTTCCTTTTCCAACACAACCTCTATTATCCGTTTTTTTATTAAAAAAATTGTATATATACTTTTTACAAAAACGTTCAATATAGTATGATTATAAGTATGCTTGGTAATACGACCGCTCTTGCATTTATATACATGCTATTTGCACTTGTCGCAGGTTTACCGAACACGGTGCTGCCTAAAGCGGAAGAAGAGAGCAGCCAGACAGCTGACAACCGAGTTGATGACAATGGGCTTAGCGAGGGACAGATTATTGGAATCGCTACTGGAATAGTTGTTTTCTTAGTTGTCGTAGCTTTTGTGTACGCGCTATTTGGAAGACGCTGCGCTTCGAAAAAGGTTCCAAATCATTTGTAAAAAAAAAACAGCTAAAGAAAATAGCATCAACAAGCTTTTTTTCTTTCTCTATGCACATTAACTTCACTTTTACATTCATTTTTTTTTTCTGAATAAGGGTTTAAACTATTTTGCCTATTTTTTCTGTCCTCTCTCAAATAAAAAAATTCTATTAAAACTAAAGTTGCATGCACCGTATCTCAATTATGTTTTTTGGCTCAAAAACCAGCAAATAAAAAAATTAGAAAAAAAAGGAGAATAAACAGGCAAAGGTGCACCTTTCCTTTTGTACAAAGCATTACTTTTAACAAGTTGCAACTTCACTTTTCTCAAATAAAAAATAGAACAGCCAAAGCTAAGCAATTAAAATTGCTTGTGTTTTATTCGCTTTAACAAATAAAAAAAAGCCAATTGTTCTTTACTCTTCTTTTGCTGGTCAAATTTATTTTCCATTTATTTTTCATACTTTCACTTATTTAATAAACTCGCGTTAATATATTTTAGTCTTCGCAGCAGTCAGGTTGCTTTAAAACCTATACTTGTTAATAATGTTTGCAATTCTTATTTCAATTGTGTTACTTGCTTTGGTTCCGGAAGTAATGTGTTATCCCGCAGACGTAGCCAAAGGTATCGTGCTAAAAATTCTGCCTCCACTGATGCGCCGAGATAACTCTAATAACAATGACGAAGATGACGGAAAGCCCAGCAAGGCTCGGGTAATCATCATTGTTGTTTTTGTGCTTATGATGTTAACTTTTCTGGTTGCTGCATGGCATTTATGGAAACAACACAATGCCAAGAAGGAAAGAGAAAATCCAGCTCAGCAAGCAAAGCAAGTGATAGTATAAAATAGGCTTTTTTCTTTTGGAATTGGAAATGTTAATATATACGCTCTAATTCTTATTTATCAAGTATTGTATTGTTGTCTACGTTGTAGCAAGACAAATAGTTTTTTTTTTTGCTAAAGTAGAATAAAAATTATACAGCAACTTGAAAGCTATAAAAAAACAAACATAAACCTTTGAGCTTGCAAAACATTTTGTGCAAAGCAATTAAAAAATTAAAACCCCCTTTTAAAAATAATGCGTGACACATGCATCATTCTTTTAAAAGCACGACTTGCGGCAAGTTTTTCTGAATATATTTACGTTGCATACATGCATAGAAAACGTTAAAGATTCTCTTTTTTAAAGAACTAATGGTTTTTTTGTTACTTATTTGACATAATCTGATTAACCGGTTTACCTTTCTTTATATTTTCTCATTGCCACTCGCACATAGTGCTCTTGTTCTCTTCTTTACTCCTTTTCACATACGTATATCGTATCATTATATTTTACATTTGTTATAAACAATAAATACCTTAGCAAAGCTATTCTCTTTATTATTTCTTTAAATACATATCCATTTTCTTTTTTACAAAATTTTTTGTTTTAAATTGTCAAAGCCCCGGAGCAAGTGGTATTTGGCTATTGGCAGCGAATCTTGTCCTAGACTAGTGTTTGCAAAAAAAAAACAATGAAGTATTATTCAACTTTCTATTTTTTTTTGCTTTATCCCTTTATTTTCCAAATCAATTGCTTTTATTCAAAGAAAACGTGGTTTGCTTCTTTTAAACAAAAAAAAACTGCTGCAAAAGGCAAACAAAAGATGGATGATCACATTTTCCTGCATCTTTTGTGAGCTGGCTCTTTGAAAAAAAAAACCAGAGTTTTTTTTATAAAATAGGAAAAGCACTGATCATGTGTAAAATAAAAAACAGCCAAAAACAGCCAAAAGCACCCTAATAGAAGAGGAGGAGTTTGAAAGTTTGGTTCAAATGAGGAAAGATAATTTATCTTTTCCATGCTGGTACTATCTTGTATAAATCCCCCATGAAAATACTCTTCTCTCAAATTTTTTTTCTCTATGTCACAACAATTTCATTCCTCTTTTTTTCTTCCATTTTTTCTGTAGTTCAGCAGCTTTATAGCATCGATATATTCACACACACACACACACACTCTCTCTCTTTAAATAGGTTTATTATGAACAAGCTAGCACAAGTTATTCTGACCTTGTTTTTCTATATCTTTACAGCCCTTGCTCAACCTGTCAATAATGAGGAGGTACATTCGTTTGTTCGCAGAGAAGAAAGTCCTGTGAAGCGCAATTTGGTGTATGGACTATGTAGCGGGTGCGTTGCACTTGGATTATTGCTTGGCGTCGGTGTAACATGTTGGTTTAACTCGACTCATAAATCCGAGGAAAAAAATAAGGACAGATACTTTTAGTAAGAGTGTAGCAAATATAGCACAAGGTAATTAAGATTAACAAATTTTTATTAGTATTTTTGATGTATTTTATTTGGAGATTTATTTTTATTAGGTCTGTACTAGTTCTTGTCTTTTTTTTTTAAATAAACCAATTATCTAGAAAAAATTTGTGACAAATTGTGATAATGGCGTAATTTATTATCTGGCAAACTATAAAAATAGCAGAATTATTTTGGTACTTGCTTTACACTTTTTTCTGCCCTTTGTGTTGACGTAGTTTTAAAACAAAGCAAACCATTTTTTTCTTTTACTTTGTGTTTGCATGCTTTGAAAACTGTAAAATAAAGAGTGTTTAAAAACCAGCAAACGCGCTAAAGCAAATCTCCTTTAAAAAAACTCTTTGACACAAAACAAACAACTTCTTTTGCACTCTTACAAAAGAAACACCAGCAGTGAAAAAAAAATGGAGACGGAAAAAGTCTGAAGCAATAAAAGACCAAGAGTATGATACCTTGCTTTCTTCTTTTTCTGAAATACATTTCATAAACTACTCTTATTTTTATATTATAAAATTATACTAGCATTTCTTGTTTCCTAAAACATAACACACACTAGGGATTGCCATGTTTAACGTTTATACTTTTATTGCATACCTGCTTTCCATTGCAACAATGGCAATGAGCATGCCTACTGAAATGGGCGGATTGGGCAAGCGTGCCGATACAGCTGCTCCGGATGATGGCAAAAAGACGAATATTGGGATGGTAGTAGGAGTAGTGATAGGCTCTGTGGCGATTTTTGCAATAATCTGTGCGACCGGCTACTGTATCTGCAAAAAGTGCTTCTGCTGCTGCTTCACCAATAATAGCCACGAGCAGAGACCATATACTTATCAGCATGGTAAATAGGCGTTTATTATTATTCGTAGAGGGGGTTTTTTTTTGGTTTGGTTTAGAAATAAATTTATTGTTGAGAGAAATCGGAATAGCAATATCCTCATTTGAAGAAGGGTACCAGAACTGATCAGGTTATGAGCTTCTTCGAGGCGAGCATCACATACACTTTTTCTCTTTATCGTGTTACTAAATCTTTAATAGATACTTTTTGTATTCACTGGCTTAAGCGTTTATCCTGTTGCCGAGAGAGCTAACAATATTAATCTTGCATTTTTAAAAAAAAAAAGTGGATGGTGAATGCAAACTAATATCCAATGAGATTTTTTATTGCTTAACAAAGCAATAAATAAGCAAAGTGTACAAAACTTTTATGGCAAAAGACCAAGAAAATCTTTATATAAAAAGGATGGCAGACAAGGCAAAGAAACAGCAACAGCGAATGAGACACGAGTAAAACTTTTTATTTTTCTACAATATCTCGCGCTTCTTCACAAACACCCCTTTGCTATCCATTTAAATTCCAGTAAAAAGCATCGACTGTTTCTTTATTTAAACACAAAAAAATATCATGGCTTTTTTTTACAGCTTTCAAAGAAACAAAGGACAAAAGGAAGCAAAGAAAATTGCAAAAGAATAAGTTTTCTATTGTAGGGTGTTTGCACCACTGTACAATACAGTTCTTTGACTTAGGTAAACCACTAGTATATACATATTTATTTATTAGTTTAAAAGTAGTGATGGAGCATAGATTCTAGCCATATAAAAGAAAGGCAGTTTGTCAGAATTCTGGCTTATTTTTTTTGGTATCTCATCTTTGTTTTTTTTTCACCATTCATCTCTTAATTTTATTACTCATGGACTCTTTCAAGTATATCCTGGCAACGGCTGTAATGATTCAGGCAGCATACGGCTATCCTATTAAAAACCAGCTACTGAACGACAAAACGCACATGTTTAATAAACGGGTTGAGCTTTTCAATGAACAGCAGCAGCCAACTAAATGGGGCATTATAACTATAGTTTTATCCGCTTTAGGAGCTTTAGGATTGCTCGCGGCATTGGCGACATGTTATAACAGACGCAAGAAAGCCCAGAACGTCTAGAGATAAAATAAGAATGGGCAGCTCAACTGACGCGTTTCTTTGGTAATACCTTTTTTTTTTTGGGGTTGTATCTATTGAAGCACCATAGTCGGACCATTTAATTAGCGTTTTTCTATTATTTTTAATACGTGTAGGTATTGCGTTCAAAACAAAAAAAGTAAAAAACAATTTGTTGTAGAGTAATGGCTGTGGACAGTAGTGGATAGAGTACAATTGTGTAAAGTAGTCGAGATACAGAAATTTTGCTATTTTCTTTAAGGTTTTTCTTTGTTGGACTGCCTTGTACAACACGCATTTAGCATGTCAACAAGCTACAAGTCTTTTTTTAAAATAAAAGCAAAAGTAGCCAGATTTTGTTTCAAACTCTGTTTCCGTTTCCATTGAATAAAAAAAGCTGTGTGATTTTCTTCTTTTTTGATGTGGTTGCCATTTATACAAAAAATAAGAAGAGACAAATACAAACCGGACCAATGCCTATAAAAACACACATGAAAGACTGAGGAATACAGGTATGTAATTTTTGTCCTGCCTTGTTTATAAACCATTCCCTTGTTCTTTTTTTATTTATTCATTCCTACATTGCACTTGGAATAATTTATCAAAAGCATCATGTTGAATGTCTATAGCTTTGTCGTATATATGCTTGCAATTGCAAGCGTAGGGATGGGTCTGCCAGCTGGAATGGACGGATTGGACAAGCGCGCCGACGCTGATGGCTCAGACGAAGACAAGAAAGTGAATGTTGGAGTGGTGGTAGGAGCAATAGCTGGTTCCGTAGCGTGTCTTTTAATCTTTTGGCTATTTGTCCGCTGGTCATGCAAGAAGTGCCGCGGGAGTGGAAATAGCAAGTAGATAATCCATCGAATATCAAGCGTAAACTAGCAAACAGGGAAGGAAGGGGGTTTAGTTTTTTTTTTGCATTATTTTTTATAGTGAATTTATTAGAAAATAAAAAGCCGTTGAAATATGGCGTTTCTTTCCTTCTTTTATGACGAAATCGTTGGATCATGTTTGTAAACCTGAAACCGAATTTTTTCCCTCCCTCCCCACTCTTCGCGCATATACTTTCACTGTCTCAAGTAGAAAAACAAAATTATGCTGGATGCTTCATCCCCCCATCCGACCAACCAATGAGGAAGTGGCCACAATAATAATTTTTTTTGTACTGTTTATTCTATATGCTCTATTTTGTTAGCTTTATTTCTTTTTTTGTACATTTACTTTATATATACTAGCAATGGCGCCGTTTTCGAGCTCGGCGGCCGAAGTGAGTCTAGAGTTTGACGACAGGACAGCCGAGAGCAGGGGCACAGGGCGGTACGACGTCAAAAACGAGGTGACGCGGATAGGCGGGCGCGTATTGGTAAAAGTGAGCCGCAGCATAGCGGTGAACAACGTGCGTGTAGAGTTTGTAGGAGAAGAAACCGTGTATCAACGCGGATGGACGTCGTTGGGGTCGAGCGTGAGCCGCGAAATAGTGCGGCAGCGCAGCACAGTGCACGCAGGCGGGACTCTGGCAGAGGGCGTGCATGTGTTTGGGTTTAGCATTGAGGTGCCCGGGTGGGTGCCATCGACTGTTGATCGCGAGCTTTGTCGGATCAAGTACGTGGTGCGTGGGGTGGTGGAACGGTCGTCTTTGGGCACTTATCTGATGGGGTCGCAGAGCGGAGTGGGCGGCGGCGTCAGCTGGGTGAAGGAGGAGGAGGTGGAGTGTCGGCGTGTGCGGGTGGCTAGGCGGCTGGCTCGGCGCAAGAAAATCGACCAGTCGGTGGGGTGTCCCGACGGGTCGTGCCATGTGCGGTTCTGGGGGTCGGTCAGCAGAGACGTGGTCAAGCCCGGTGCGCAGATCAAGATTGACGTGGTGGCCAGGACGTCGGACGCGCGGTACGGGCTGCGGCTGCTGGTGGCCAACTTGGCCGAGCACGTGCTGTGCCATGTGCAGGCCAAGGGCGAGGAGCGGCTGACGAAGAAAATCACAAACCTGGTATCGTGTCGGCTGGACGGGCTGGGCGACAGCAACAGCAGCAGCATTGAGGCGGCGCGGTCCGAGGAGGCCGGCTCGTGGGGCAGCCGCGAGTCACCGGGTGCACGCGAAACCAACAACAACAGCAACAACGTCGACGACGGCGATGCGCGCGGGCTGCTGCAGCTGCCGCGCGGCGTGCGCAAGACGCGGTCGCGGCTGGCGGTGCTGCTGCGCAACACAAGCCCGTCGCGGTCGCTTTCGCGGATGGCGTCGGCGCAGAGCACGGGCGCGGTCAACGAGTGCGACTACAGCACGGCCAGGGCGCAGCGGTCGCCGCCGCCACTTCCACAGACGCCGTCGGCGCCGGCAGCCAGGAGCGTCGGCGGCAGCGCGCGGGCGGCGCAAAGGCCGCCCAGCGTGGTGCGGCAGATCCGAGCGTCGCACGTGATCCAGGTGCCGTACGGACTGAGCCAGTTTTCCAGCGAGTACGTGTCGCGCGAGTACCGGCTGATGTTGGTGGCCGAGGTGGCGCCGCTGGACGACTGGGAGGTCAACGGCAATTCTGTGCACACGTGCGACTCGGCGCGGCCGGCCGTGGCTCCGTATGACGCGCCGATGCCGATGCCGCCGCCGTTGCTGCTGCAGGGCGCGCGCAAGACGTCGACGTCGACCGTGTCCTCGTCTTCAGCATCAGCACCGGCGTCAGCTTCGGCGTCTGTGTGCTCGCTGACGCGGTCGACGTCGCCCGACCTCGCGGCGAGCAGGGCTCACAGGCGGCACGCGCGCAGCGACGCAACAGCGCAGCCACAGCAGTCGCAGTCACAGCAGCCGCAGGCGCAGCGGTGGGCGGTGTCGGAGCAGGCGTCTGCGATCGCCGGGTGGCAGATCGACGTGGTTGACCACTTTGACGTGCGGTTCGACGAGCTTGTGGCGTCGTCGCGTTCGCCAGTGTCCATGGCCGCTGGTCCGCTGGTGGCGCGCAGCGTGGCACGCGATCCGGAGATCCACGCGGGCCCGTACACGTTCGAGCCGCCAACGTCGCCTGGCACAGCGTCGTCTGGCGTGCACTTGGGATCGGTGGTGTCGCCGACCGGCACAGTGACGACTTTGGGCACGCTGACGCCGTCTGACCAGGGATCTGCCGATGAGGGCGTGGGCACGCGGCGGTCTGCACGCGGCGGCCATGGCCATCATCGGCGGACGTCGTCGGGGCTGGTGGGCTTTCTTATGCGCGGGTTCCGGTCCAGCTCATCGTCGCTGTCGCCGACGGTGTCGCCGCGTATCGATCACGGCAGTGCACAGCAGCAATCCGTGGCTTTGAGCAGTAGTCGTGGCAAACATGTGCGTAGCGTGAGCAATAGCAGCGGTGCCGACCATCTGGTGCGCAGGAGCGATGCGGCGCATAGGCAGCATTACACGCATCCGAACCACAGCCATCATTTGCATGTACCGGGGTCTGCTGGTGCTGAGCCAAGCAATAGCCGGGTTGGCGAAGACGGTGTTATTGTTATGCGGCCGCTGCAGCAGCACGCGGATGTCGATGAAAGGCCGCCGCCGCAGTCTGCCGGCGCCATGCTGCAGCGTCCTTTGCGGTCCAACAGCGCGCCGTTCGGCGACCAGGAGGCATCCGAGCCCACTACGCGCAAGACACAGACCAGCCATGGGGTGCCTAAAGGCCCTGTGCTGCGCAGACGTCGCTGATATGAGGGTTAATTTTTTTTTTTTTTACTGCATTCCATATTTTTTATATAATCCTCAGATTTGTATCAATACAACTACGAAATAAACAAACAAAAAACAACTTGTTTATTATATACTAAAAAATGTATGTATTCTATAGAGCAAAAACAGCAGCAGCAGCAGCAGCAGCAACCAGTGCTGAGCTCATCATAGCCTGTGAGCCAAGCAATGCGTTGGCAGCAGACTTTGTCGACGACGAACCGTCCTCGTCGTCGGAACTGGCATCGGAGCCCGTTTCAGGGTTGTAGTTCTTGGTTTCAGCCGCATCAAAATGGTCAATAGACAAGCCAGTAACCTTGGCGATAAAATCTCTGTAATAGGCCAGATGCGTGTAAAAAGCAACCCCATCTTTAGTTGCACAAGTAGCCAGTTCAGGATGAACCAAATCCACACCAGTGCTGGTTAATCCAGCCAAATAATTCGTGCCATTAACCGTGATCACCGTCGGCGATCCACTATCGCCAGAACAGCTATCCTTGCCAGGGGTCAATGCATTAACACTGCAGATTTCCGGGCCATCCGCTGACTTGTATGTGCTATCGGCCTTGCCACAGGTTTTCTTATCACCCACCTTGATCGTGGTACTCATCAACGTCGAAGGCAGCACTGTAGATGAATCCGAAGTTTTTCCCCATCCCATGGTAACCAGCTCTGTATCTTCCGGTAGTTTGCCCAAATAAATAGGCACCGTGGATATGCTATCATCCTTTAACTGCGATATCTGGATCAACGCAATGTCGTTGACATAAGTCTCCGGGTTGTACAAATTGTTGACGGTAATGTTACGTGCAGATGTGCAAGACATTTTGTTTACGTTGACTGAACCGTAACAGATAACCACCTGGGATGGCTCGTATACTTGATTGGTATCGGCATCAACCATGCAATGGGCTGCTGTAACTACTAGGTTGTTGGCTAGCAGACTGCCGCCGCAGAGATATTCGGTGGTTTGGGTCTTGATTGTTAGATGGACGGCAAATTCGTATTTGCCCTCAGAAACGGTACTACCTCCTACTATGCGTTTGTTCATATGGTGGTTCAAAGGATTGCGTGCCATTGCGGTGGTCATCAGCAGGGTGGTCACCACTGCAGCTGTGGGCGTAAATATACTAAATCTCATACTTGAATTTTTTTTTTTTTTTTTACTGTTTAACAACAATAGAAAAATATATAGAAAGAGCGTGTGGGAAGAAAAATAAAAGTGGTTTAGTGTCTATACCAATAGTGTAAAATAAAAAAAAACAGTAGTAACAGAAGAGAGAGAAAGAATAAGCCAAAGTGGAATAAAAGAGAAAGGAAAAGGAAAAGAAAAGGACAAAAAGCGAAAGAACAAAATGTACTGCGGGAAGAATAGCGAGTAGAAAAAAAAAACAAAAACAAAGACAAAAATGAAAATCTCACAAAAAGCCGTTTTTCTTTGGCACCTTTAGAAGCAACAAAAAGGAAAAAAGAAGCTATAAATACACTTGCTGTAAAACGCGGAATCTTGATTTTTTTTCATTTATGTTTCTTGGCATGCATCCCACTAAAACACAACCGAAAGTTCCGTTTTTTTTGATGCAGTGTAAATAAAGGTAAAATGTTCGTTTGCTTTAATGCCCCCGTCTTTTTTTTAGGTACACACTCTAAAAAAAGACAGGATGTGACGGAGAGGGGCTGATCGGAGGCTGTAAGTGTTTTCCGCAAGGAGTGTGTGTGTGTTTCCTCTACAGTCTTGAAGAAAAAAAAAGGGCGTTCTAATTAAAAACAATTGTTTTTATTGTTATCCAGCTGTAATGATGACACTGTTGAACCCAAACAGAACAAAAAAAAAATACAATACCTTTTTATTTTTAGCTTGTTGTTCGGCCGTGAACGGAACTAAACAATATGCTATCCATTCACGGCAGATGGAAGCCATAAAAAGAATATCTCATCTCAATTCTCATTGTTTTTGACCTGAAAAAGCCACTTGTTTTAGCCCTGTGACGATCTTGAGAGTTATCCAATCTCCTAGAACGACACACGAGCTTTTGAAGGCTCGTAGATTTAGTTGTTATAATAATAATAGAAACAAGTATTTATTCTTTGGGATTTAGGGGGTTTTCACTAATGTTGTATTGGTATGAAAATATATGATAAAGTTGGTTAAAAAGATCAAGTCCAATAACCATTAAAAAAAGTTACATCTTCAGAGAGACGCAACAAACTCGTGAAAACTGAAAAGAAACACATAGAGAAAGAACGGCTCTGCATCTGCGACATTCGAGTCGTCGACGAGCCACGACTAATAAGGAAGCCACATATCGTAGACGAGCCAAAGAAAAGTAAAGAAAATCGGTGGTCACACTCATCATTGGCAGTGCCCTTTTTGTCTTTTTGGGCGGGTTCTTTTTTTTTTTGGTGGGTAAGTAAAGAAATAATAAAGAGAATAGCTTTGCTACGATATTTATTGTTTATAACAACCGTAAAATATAATGATACGATATACGTATGTGAAAAGGAGTTAAGAAGAAAACAGGAGCACTATGTGCGAGTGGCGATGAAAATATAAAAAAAGGTAAACCGGTTAATTGGATTCTTTCAAATAATTAACAGTATCTGCCCTTGCCAGCACCAGCTCCGTCAAACCCACGCCCAAACGCAAACGCAAACGCAAACGCAAACGCAAACGCAAACGCAAACGCAAACGCAATCCAGTTCCAAAGTCGCGTGCAGATCCGTCGCAAGAGTCGCCCTATATCGACAATATTGACCACAAAGTGCTGCTGGATGCCGAGAATAAGTGCGTT